>NQII01000361.1:591555-629278 GCA_002778355.1 Clitarchus hookeri | reverse complement strand
CCCCTCCCCCCCCGACGGTGTCCTGTTCGCCCTCGTCATTCGACCTTGCTCTTCCGCTGCAAGCTCCCCAAGTCGCCACTGGCGCCGCCCCATCAGTACGTGGCTGTGAGTCATTGTCGCCTGCGCAGCCGGACTGTTGCATGTGTGCATGATGCAAGTACCATGTACTTAAAGTACCTACAACACTGGCGACACCTGTCCAGTAACTACGGAACTGTGAGGCAGAGATTATAACGTGTGTCGACTGTCTCTCTCTACGTGATCTACCATTTGCAATTATTGTAATGTATAAAATTTTTCAATAACTGCATATACATATATATATATATATTTTTTTTTTTTTTTTTGCTGAAGCTTCTGCTGCAGGTTGAGAGGAGCGCGTGATGTTGGGTCTCTCACGTCCCTCGTCACAGTTTTTCTAGAACTAAGCGCTCAAGGGAACTCAAGGAAGTCCTCCGTCCTCATGGCGTCGTGGCGTGTACTCAGGTTTCATATACCCCCGCGTACAGTGATCCAAGGGCACTGCCAGACGCGGAGTTACTGGGGCGGTACATCTCTCAAATCATAACGCAGATGTCGTAAGGTCAGCTCAGCAAGGACAGAAACCTTGCTTGGAGCAAACAGACAAATGCTGGATTGATCCCGACACGCAGTATTATAGGGACTGCCAAAGCACGGCCTATCGATCCTTTTGGCCTTATGAGTTTTTAGCAAGAGGTGTCAGAAAGTGCATATTGCACTTACCAGAAAACTTGTGCGGTGTTGTTCCGTTACTATGTAGAGAGGTAGGGAAGAGGGATTGGGGGAGAATTCGGTCATGGTCTTTGATAGAGACCTATCCCAGCATTCGCCTGGAGTGATTTCGGGAAACCATAGAAAACCGAAATCATGATGGCCGGACCGGGAATCGAACCAGTGTCCTCCCGGATGCGAGTCCAGTGAGTTACCACTGCGCCACCTCGCTCGTTCTCAACGTAGAGAGACGTATTGACTGCACCGGCACACTGGTCACTTCTCCGCGCTGCCAATAACTGCTGCCCCATGGCTCGTCGAATACCAGGAACACCCGCTGTACACTGCTCTCCGTAGGTTCAATTGAAACACACCAGACAATGTATTTTAGCCGGATTACATGAACGTGTTACTTGTAATGTGTTTCGCGAAACGTGAAGTCGTCGTCCAACACTCTCTAGAAACTGTCTTTTGTGGAGGAAAGGGCTGCATCAGCATATATTTCCAGATTATTCAACACCTACGCCCAGAGATGACCTCGTTTGACGTCGAGGAATTTGTCGAAAGGGAAGACAATCCCCAACATTCTCAAATGGTTGCGCCTGGTGTGAACTGTCGATCAAGCGGGGCTTCACTGCCCCACTTTTCGCGATACTCCAGCCCTTGATGTATTAAGATGAGTCCACAGTGACACATGTTCTGTGAAATCGTTGTTTTCGCGTATCTCGCTAAATAAGTGTTCTGGAAATACGACTTTTTTTTGCCAGAAAAGGTAAAAAACAACTATCTATGCCTTTATGTTTTTACTTTTGACATCACGGAGAAAAAAATTCGTGAAAAGAGTCAAATATAGAATTTTAAAGCTTGTCTATGCGGTTTCCTTTTAAGCGGCAAGAGGAAAGTACACACATACGGACGTAGTTTAATCTGTGGGCTTTTATCGCGTGTAATAAAGTCCCACTGTTGCAGATCTAATGTGCACAGTATCGGACCACGCCGGAAAAACTGTACGCCTTGCGTGTAGGAGCGATGAGGTACTAGGCGTGCGTGTTAATGTCGCCCGTAGCGCTCCCTCGCTTCTTGACCTTGGACGCGCAGCCGTGTACTCCTGTCTCGACTTCACCTCTTTTGCAGAAATTCTTCGTTTTCGCGTTATAATTTCGCATTCATCGTAATTACTGACGATGTACGATTATAGAAATTTTACGAGTTGTTTAATATTTTTGTGCGTTATTGTAATTGTGTGTTATCTGTTTATTGTAAAAAGTCGAGAACTTATTAGTAACAAATGTGTTTTCGACATTTTACAACAAGAATATAACAAGAGACCTAAGCCCATGTGCCATGGTGGAATTTTCCTTGGAAGATTCTATGCAAGCTTGCGTGGATGGTTCTGTGGTAGATTTTGCCGACTGCTGGTCGTTTTCATGGACGTTTTCGTAATTGGTCATGTGCAAATTTCGACGTAAGGTTTCCTACACGTGTGAAATTTTAGCCAATCCGAGGGAGGGTGGTGGAATGTGGTATTGACGATAGTAGTAATTTTGTTTTTCATTTTCAAGTTTTATTGTTAAGTGTATTTGAATGGAGAAAATTTGACAGAGTGATAGGGGCTTAATGCTGTGTCCATGGAAGTATCAGGAGATGGCAAATGCTATGACGTAGTTGAAGTCACGTTTTTGACCACCGTTAAATTGTGAAACCCAAAACAATAACAATGTGGTTGTTTATGCATCAAATGTTTGTTAATTGCGGCACTTGTTTTAAATGAATAGAACTGCTGATGCCAAACTCTTAAGCCAAAAGTTAAGGGTCCCGCCTACCTGGAGCTATTTCTGCGTTTGAGCCGAGATATGCGTGAGCAATAAGGACGACACTGCCACGCGCATCAAGTGCGCTATAGCCTCTACGCGAAAGGCTCTGAACTAGCGTGCAGTGTGTATCTATGGGACTTTAAGCTATGACCGTACCACTTTATTAGTGGAAAGTCTGTATCAAGGTTCAGTGCAGGTCCGTGGAGTACTTTCGTACTACCAAGGCGAACCGGGTTCGATTCCCGAATTTTTGAACGTGGGACTCATGCCGTACCGAGCCGCTTGCCGGGGGGTTTTCTTAGAGATCCCCTTTCCCCCGCACTTGCATTTAGGCGTTGCTGCATTTCAATCTCCTTTCACCCTCATCGGCGCTCAAGACCTCGTTGTTACAAGCCGTCGAATTCTCTCTCCTGCACTCCACTCCACTCTACTACAGTACACTACACTACACTCCACTTTTGTATGACTAGGATCAGAATATTTTGAGATACAGAGCTTCGAGAGGCGTTGGAGTGCTCTGAAAATGTGTTTCTAATGTGCGTGAATTATTGAAAGCATTCACTCAACAGGCGTCGTCTGAAGTGTGTACCCTTTTCGTTGATCAGCACATTGGACTCACGTTTAATAGTTTCGTGGTAAAACGTGTATTTTAAACACACTGCAACGCAGTTCAAACGCCAGGCAGGCGGGTCCCTTAACATTCTTTGATACAATAAGAGCTGTTTTGTATTTCTGACAGGTTATGTTATCAGTCTGTTTGGTGTTACCACTAAACATGGCGGACAGGCTTCATAATTTCCACCCCTTGGTTGTGTCGGAGCATTGAAGGCAGCGGCGTTGTTGGATTGTTGCAGGGGCGGCATGGAGTTGCAGAAGGTGTGGGTGCCGGACCCCGTGCAAGGCTACGTCCTGGGCTACATCAAGGACATCGGCTACGACGGCGAGGTCACAATCATCCCCCAGGACAAGAAGCCGCCCATCACCTGCCTGCTCGACAACGTCTACTACGCCGAGCAGTACGATGACAAAGATGTCGACGACAATTGTGAGTCTTCTACCCTTCGGACATAGTTTGTGGCCAGACTTGCGTGATGAAGGAAGCGTTGCATTTCCTTTAAGCTGCTTTTACTCGATGCAAAATGGATTTCATTCGAAACCTTGCATGAGAAATCTTCTGCGAAAATATCAGTACAATCCCATGAGAAAAGAGTCCACAGATCAAACTTGCAGCAAAATACCTCCCTGCAGGAGAAATGTAGATGGCCCCAAAGTAACTTAATTAGCCATGATTATGATAATTAAAAATTATTTAAGCACTATATTTAAGTGGTGGCTATTAAACATAATAGCATATTTCTTTTTCTCATCCAAAAATCTTGCACCACTATCTGAACTTCACTCCATTTCCAAAACAAAGTTTTCATGATTTCTTCACAATTAATATTTTTTATTCATGGTTCCTCTTTACACGGTTATATTCTCTGCTCGTCTACTTTTCTGGTTAGCAGAGAACAACCAATAGAATCACTTGTTTCGTACAAAACACTCCTGAAACTAGGACATGCACTATCTCCTGCTTTGTATAAGATCTTCCTTGCTTGAGATATTTTGGCATTAGATTTAGTATCAAAGTACCATCTTGCATGGATTTTGCATGTGTCTTCCATCGTGTAAAAGCTGCTTTAGCATTGGGAAAGGGGAAGAAGGTGGAGACTAAAATAAAGTTTTCTTAGATTTATTTTACATGCTAAAATATAACTTTTTGTATTGCTAGATGCTCATAATACTGGGTAATAAATACATAGGGCATTATTTGAAGCTCAACATATATTTAAATAATTTTGAGTATAAATTTGCTTTCTACCTACTCCCAACTACCTGTTCAGTCTCGCACAATATGATATTGTGTTGAACTTGAATCAGAAATTTGTAATGAAATTCAAGGGACCATGGTGGTGTTGTGATTGGATCATTCACCTCCCACCATTGTGAATGAGAGTTTATTCACTGCAGTCAAACCTGAGTTTTACATGTGGCAAATGTTGCCATTAAGTTTCCTCAGGGTACTCCCATTTCCCTAGTCTTTGCATTCCATCACTGCTCCATAGTCCTTTTGTTTCATGCTCATTTGCACTAAAGACTCTAATTATTCTCACCCAAATCACTCTCACAAATTTCAAAATATTTGGATTAGAGTCCTTTTGAAAATAATGAACTTTAAAGGAATGAACATCAGTTAAGTTGTAGGAGTGGGGGGGACCGCTTTTCACAATGGCAGGCTCTTCATGATAACCACAAGGTGTAAAGTTATTCTTCTGAGTGAATAAGTAAATGATTTTAAAACACTTAATTTTCACCAGGTGAAACTGTTTTCTTCTTGTTTTATTAGTTTTGTATCTTTTCTTTAGTGTAACGGTTTTTCTATTTTAAGATATTACTTGATAGGCTTTACATCCTAAATACTATTTTTACAGTGATGTGAAATAACAGTTTGTTAAACTTTTTTATTGTGTGTATACAACTATTTGAAGAATCGGCAGTCATAGCAGGTGTTACAGAACGTATCGTACTTTCTTATTGTACATACAATAATTGTATGTAAAATGTTCTTCTGAAGATCTTGATTTTTGCCATTACAAAAATTCTGGTTGTACATTACTTCAGCTGGAACACAATGTTTTTCTTGGCATTCTGTAACTCATATGTTGCATGTCTGATTATCACAAAAACTTTGCTAATGCAGTGTTTTGTTTTATTTTGTATTGTATTTCATCTTATTTACAATGTTAATAAACGTACTCCTTTTGATGAACCTGCATTCTCTCTCTCTGGCATATTTCTACTGTCTTCTCATGCTGCCAACCACACCAAGCCCAATGTCCCACTCTTTAACACTCAGTTTTCTGTGCTTCACGTGTTGGTATGTGCTTGTTCACACTGTGTACTACATCACACATATCTTTGTCATCTTCTACTACAACCCTGTTGTATTCCCTGGACAATAAATCTGCAATGTGCTTAATTTTATCCTTTAGGTACTGGACATCTAAATCATACCTTAGTAACTTCAGCTTCAAGCATTGTAGTCTAGATGACATTATACTAACCACAGGTTTTGTCACAAGTGCCATAATTGGTTTGTGATCCCTAAGGACTTGGACAGACCACTCGTATACAAAATAGTGAAAGTTTTTGTTGCATAGACAATCGAGAGAAGTTCTTTTTCAATCTGAGCTCAATTTTTTTCAGAGTCTGTTAGGCTATGTGATCCATATGATATAAACTGCCCATTCTGCAGCTAACAGCAACCTAACCCGTCTTGTTGGG
This sequence comes from Clitarchus hookeri, assembly GCA_002778355.1. NCBI lineage: Eukaryota > Metazoa > Arthropoda > Insecta > Phasmatodea > Phasmatidae > Clitarchus > Clitarchus hookeri. Next base: position 623,405 of record NQII01000361.1, on the reverse strand, counting down.
GTCTTACAAATTGCTGACTTAAATGCTATCATGCACATTGAGTGACATGGTAGCCACTGCCATGTTGTGTCTGACTTGAGCAATTTTTGCAGAGGTTCTATTATCGCAGCCATATGCGATACAAAATATGGCCTTAGGTAACTAACCATCCTCAGTATATTCTGTAGTTCCTTTTTGTTTTGCAGATTTGGTATGCATTGAATGGCTGCTACAACTCGTTCTGGATCTAGTTTTATCTCATTTGCTGAAAATATGTGACTTAAGAACTGCACCTCTGGTATTTTGTACTGCAGCTTGTGTGGATTGAATTTGATGTTCATGTCCCATGCTCTATGTAAGACTTGTCTAACAATTTCATAATGTTCCTCCTCATAGTTTGCTGCTACCAATATGTCATCAAAATATATCATCACACCTTTTATTTGCCACAACACATGCTCATTTAATTCTTAGAACTTTTTGGGAGCACTCGATACCCCAAATGGCAACCTACAGAATTTGTAGCATCCCCATGGCGTTGAGAAAGTGCACAGGTCACTAGCTTCTTCGTCATTATTTTATCTCTCAGAACCATATTCCGTTTTAATTTCCAGATTTAAGTATCCAGGATTGAGACACACTCGTAATGAGCCATTAACTTTCTCTACTATCGCCAGATGGCTCACCCAGGTGTTTAGTTCACTAACCTTTTCAGTTCTCTCCTTCTCCTCAACAATCCTGTGCGTCTCCTTCAGCTTGGCCGTAACTGTTTGTGAGTACCACTTTGGCTGTCTCACTTTTAGAACATAATTTTTATTGACATTTATTTTGCACTCATATGGGAATTTACAAAGTGCTTTAAAGACATTAACATCGCCTTGAATAAATTTCTGTTTACACTCATCTTGTTGGGTTTTGAGGTGGTGATTGGAGTTTTGATGTTCAACTGAATTAACTCTTTAATTAAATTGAGCTGTACACAAGCCTATAACCCCAATATGGGAGTTAATCTGCATCAACAATCNATTTTTGCAGAGGTTCTATTATCGCAGCCATATGCGATACAAAATATGGCCTTAGGTAACTAACCATCCTCAGTATATTCTGTAGTTCCTTTTTGTTTTGCAGATTTGGTATGCATTGAATGGCTGCTACAACTCGTTCTGGATCTAGTTTTATCTCATTTGCTGAAAATATGTGACTTAAGAACTGCACCTCTGGTATTTTGTACTGCAGCTTGTGTGGATTGAATTTGATGTTCATGTCCCATGCTCTATGTAAGACTTGTCTAACCATTTCATCATGTTCCTCCTCATAGTTTGCTGCTACCAATATGTCATCAAAATATATCATCACACCTTTTATTTGCCACAACACATGCTCATTTAATTCTTAGAACTTTTTGGGAGCACTCGATACCCCAAATGGCAACCTACAGAATTTGTAGCATCCCCATGGCGTTGAGAAAGTGCACAGGTCACTAGCTTCTTCGTCATTATTTTATCTCTCAGAACCATATTCCCTTTTAATTTCCAGATTTAAGTATCCAGGATTGAGACACACTCGTAATGAGCCATTAACTTTCTCTACTATCGCCAGATGGCTCACCCAGGTGTTTAGTTCACTAANTTGAGACACACTCGTAATGAGCCATTAACTTTCTCTACTATCGCCAGATGGCTCACCCAGGTGTTTAGTTCACTAATCTTTTCAGTTCTCTCCTTCTCCTCAACAATCCTGTGTGTCTCCTTCAGCTTGGCCGTAACTGTTTGTGAGTACCACTTTGGCGGTCTCACTTTTAGAACATAATTTTTATTGATATTTATTTTGCACTCATATGGGAATTTACAAAGTGCTTTAAAGACATTAACATCGCCTTGAATAAATTTCTGTTTACACTCATCTTGTTGGGTTTTGAGGTGGTGATTGGAGTTTTGATGTTCAACTCAATTAACTCTTTAATTAAATTGAGCTGTACACAAGCCTATAACCCCAATATGGGAGTTAATCTGCATCAACAATCNCAATTAACTCTTTAATTAAATTGAGCTGTACACAAGCCTATAACCCCAATATGGGAGTTAATCTGCATCAACAATCCTGAAGTTCAAGTATACCACTGAAGTTTTGGTCTCACACCTCAGATTAACAGTGAATGCCTTTAGGTTTAGTTTTGAAACCTACCCAGCACTCAAGTGTGTGTGATATTTCTAACCTTAGCTTGTCAATGTTTTTTTTTATTGACTCCACTATGAGATTTACTTAAGATCCTGTATCCAGTTTAAATGTCACTTTTTTTCCTTCAATTAGATACTACCTCTTGCCACTTAGAATTTGTATAAAAGTTTTTCACATTATCCACATTGTTTACATTTTTGTTTTGTAATTTTGCCCTAACCTGTACACTGTTAACAAGGTAGAAGTTCTCATCCGCACTACTATCCACAAGGTTTCCTTGTACTTCTTGCACAGCTTTATCAGAATTTGTGTTTCTACACATGTTAGCAAAATGTTTAAGTTTTCCACATGGGAAACATTGTTTACCATACGCTGGGCACCTGTTCTTATGATGACTAAAGTTGCAACGTGCACATTTTATTTTAGTTTGCTCACTGAACAGTCTGTCGTGTTTTGAGGATCGCTGTCATTCCTTGCTAGATGCTTTCCTTGGACCACAGCATTTACTGATGCAAGTATCCCACTATCTGGTTTGGGAACATACTGTAGGGTACCATGAAGGCACTCAAGGTGCAGTCAGTTTTGCCATTTCACAAGATTTTTACAGTGTGAGATCTTGAGTCTGTAACATATCTTTTTGAAGAATTATATCTTGGACACCCATGAACACACCATTCCAAACAGTGTCATCTGGCTACGAATCGAACTCGCAGCTACGCACCTGCTTCTTCAAATAATTTAAGAACTGTTGAAATGGTTCACAGTCTTTTTGTTTACGTGAATACAACAAACATTTTTCTAAGCCGCACATAATTTTCAAAAGCTCTTGTATAACTTTCTTATAATATTTCCTTTCATCAGCAGACAAGTCAAATGTATTAAACACTTCAACTGCATCCTCTCCCACTGTGTTAAGAAAAATAGCAACTTTAATTTCAGACTTTTTTTTACGGTTTGCTCAATGCCAACAGATAAACNTCCCACTGTGTTAAGAAAAATAGCAACTTTAATTTCAGACTTTTTTTTACGGTTTGCTCAATGCCAACAGATAAACGTCAAAATGATAATTTAATTTTCTCAAATTTTCACACACATTTTGCATCAACACTAAAACACTTGGCTTATTTGAATTGGCCATTGTTCACTTGTAGTAATTCGTTGTTAAATACACAACAATTCTATTCTTTTTGTACCAATGTTCGTTTTATTTAACACTTCACTGACTTTTAGGTCCGATGACCTACTTTTGGCTGCGGCATATTTTGTTTTATTTTGTATTGTATTTCATCTTAATTACAATGTTAATAAACACTCTCTTTTTCTTTTTGATGAACCTGCATTGTCTCTCTGCGATGTTTCTACTGCCTGCTCACGCTGCCAACCACACCAAGCCCAATGTCCCACTCTTAAATTACAAAACAAATGTCCCTCTCTTAACATTGCACAAAATGCAGTGTCTTGGAGTTTCTTCATTGACTTCTCTTTTCCTTGACACAAACTCCTTTTTATTGTACCTTTCTGTTTATCTGAGGCTGCAGGTTATAATGTAATCAGCATACACATATCTAAAAGTTTGAACTCTTTAAATGTACATTACTATCTTTGCACATCAACTTGCTTATGTTTGCGAAGCAGAGATTTGATGATATTCTTTGCACAAGTTTTATCATGTGTTTTGTTTGATAATTATTGTAGTAGAAATAAGTAATTAAATGAAAAATTATTGCTGACATGAGGCATTGTACAACAATGTTTTCTGTACATGTGGACATATATCGTTGCAGATCTGTGTTGTCTGACATATGTTGACAGTAATAATTTTTTTCATGTAGAAACATAGCTATGCAGTAGTGGCATATATGCCCACATTAATCTTTTTTATTTAATTAGGTGCTTTAATTTTTGTAAACACACTCAAATGAAGCTAAAGTAGGCACTCGTCAATCATGATCTGTAAATATCCAAAGCTATTGGATGGTTTAATGAGCCTATACCTATTATTACTGGTATATTATTAAAAATAATCTTTTTGGAATGGCGTAATTTATTTTACAATACAACCTTTTACATTTTATGAAATTGCACGAATTCATCATCTAATCAGTCACAATTATTGCTAATACTTTTATGGTGACTGAACAAGGATTATCATGTCAGGGTAAACTTTGCACCTGTAACTGCTAAAAAAAAAAAAAATTTAATTGAATGGTATTATTGTACTTTGCATTGATTACAGTTAACACCTCTTTGCATATGGTGTTCAGTTTTAAATAGGTACTGTGTTTGCATTGTGTACAAGTTGAGACAAAAATTGTTTGAAGTGCTGTAAAGCTTAACAATCGCACACAGAACAGATTGCATCATACATCAACTAAAGAACCTGTGCAACAGGAAGTTGTGAAGAAAGGCTTTATAATTAGCAGATACACAATCCAAGATAATTTACATCAGACTTCTTTAACTAAATCATCTTATCAAACTTGAGTGTTTTTTTTTTTTTTTAATATTTTGGACTTGAGATAAGAACACATGGACATTTTTTTTCTTTCCTGTTATGTTTTTCTCAAATTTTAAACACTACTGTTAACAAATCGCATGCCAGGTTTTCATTTATTGTTCCTGTTGCTGTTACGGGCACATTAAATCTAATTGGAAAGGCCAAGTGGAGAAAATAAAATGGTGTACTACCTTTTCCTCATAAATTTTCTAGAAGCATCTGTCAATTTGGTAATCAATTAGATTTTATGAATTGCTTACTTATTGTTNTAGAGTCGAAATATACCACTTTCTGGAGTTTTTTTTCTTATTTTCAGGAAAGCCCCTCAAGTAAAATTTTACCGAACTCTTTAAATGTACATTACTATCTTTGCATATCAACTTGCTTATGTTTGCGAAGCAGAGATTTGATGATATTCTTTGCACAAGTTTTATCATGAGTTTTGTTTGATAATTATTGTAGTAGAAATAAGTAATTAAATGAAAAATTATTGCTGACATGAGGCATTGCACAACAATGTTTTCTGTACATGTGGACATATATCATTGCAGATCTGTGTTGTCTGACATATGTTGACAATAATAATTTTTTTCATGTAGAAACATAGCTTGCAGTAGTGGCATATATGCCCACATTAATCTTTTTTATTTAATTAGGTGCTTTAATTTTTGTAAACACACTCAAATGAAGCTAAAGTAGGCACTCGTCAATCATGATCTGTAAATATCCAAAGCTATTGGATGGTTTAATGAGCCTATACCTATTATTACTGGTATATTATTAAAAATAATCTTTTTGGAATGGCGCAATTTATTTTACAATACAACCTTTTACATTTTATGAAATTGCACGAATTCATCATCTAATCAGTCACAATTATTGCTAATACTTTTATGGTGACTGAACAAGGATTATCATGTCAGGGTAAACTTTGCACCTGTAACTGCTAAAAAAAAAAAAAATTTAATTGAATGGTATTATTGTACTTTGCATTGATTACAGTTAACACCTATTTGCATATGGTGTTCTGTTTTAAATAGGTACTGTGTTTGCATTGTGTACAAGTTGAGACACAAATTGTTTGAAGTGCCGTAAAGCTTAACAATCGCACACAGAACAGATTGCATCATACATCAACTAAAGTACCTGTGCAACAGGAAGTTGTGAAGAAAGGCTTCATAATTAGCAGATACACAATCCAAGATAATTTACATCAGACTTCTTTAACTAAATCATCTTATCAAATTTGAGTGTTTTTTTTTTTAATGTTTCGGACTTGAGATAAGAACACATGGGCATTTTTTTTCTTTCCTGTTATGTTTTTCTCAAATTTTAAACACTACTGTTAACAAATTGCATGCCAGGTTTTCCTTTATTGTTCCTGTTGCTGTTACGGGCACATTAAATCTAATTGGAAAGGCCAAGTGGAGAAAATAAAAATGGTGTACTACAGTTTCCTCATAAATTTTCTAGAAGCATCTGTCAATTTGGTAATCAATTAGATTTTATGAATTGCTTACTTATTGTTGNTTTCCTCATAAATTTTCTAGAAGCATCTGTCAATTTGGTAATCAATTAGATTTTATGAATTGCTTACTTATTGTTGAAGTAATGAATTTAATTTGCCACAGTTACAGGTTTGAAAATATAATTCACCTTTACACTTTTAAATTCAGGTTTACATTCTTTCTCATTATTAATGAGTCACTAACATGCAAATTACAAAAAGTTACTTCCTTCCAAAAAATTAAGATTCTGCTTTTTTCAAAAGTGTGGAATTCTAAATCACTGTAATGTACTTATAATCATCTGCAAGTAAGCAAAACTAAATAAAGTTGAAGGTCATTATTGTTCCAGTTTGTAACATGTAAAAAATAGGAATTTTTAATTTCAGAGTTAAATGGGTGACATTTAGTTGTTATCAGTAATAAATGTATTGAAAATAAACCAAATAACTCGCTATGTATCAAGCACTTGCTACAGTTCAGGTCTATACAGTTTGATACAAACTGTATTGACTATTCCATTAATTTGTGTGGAATAAATTTCAGCTTATTCTGTAAACAGGTCAAATGGTTGTGTTAAAGTATGGATTTTCAAATTAGACTTTAGATGAAGGGTAGTTTTATATATTTACTTTCCTATAGTTTGTGTAATTTGTTCATTTGAAACAAAAATACATAGTACCTGTGTAAGCTCACAAATTAAAATGATTTCAAACTTTTCTAGATTCTTCACACTTCCTTAATCCACTGCACTAACTTGGATATTAACTTGTTAACACATTTTTGTGTATTTTTTGCCCCCGAAGCAATCTGTTAATGACAATCTCATATTATCAACATGAAGTTATAATTATTTCTGGTAGCTAATGGAATTTTACAAGATAGGGAAAATTGTAAAAAAATATTTTTCAGCCGTGGAAAATATGAGGGGATTTATTTCAAGTACATCCATTCATGCTGTTAAAAAGTCTATCACAGCTTGTGAGAGTCTGTAAGAGATGTCGCCTTCCGAGGGATGCGAACACTGGTAAACAGGCTCACGCCGAATGTGATTGAATTTAGTTTGAATTGCCCTATGCCAGCTGCTCGCGGAGTCTGCCTGAAATCTACAGCTATGCTTCTCTAGCCCTTGTGGCAGACGGCGAGGTCTTAGCGACCGCAACTCGCCCTGTACTGGCGGCTGCGCACACACTGATATTCTTCACGGTGTTGTTGGNGAATAACTGACACTGAGTATGATGATTACAGGACTTTATTAGCTCCGCCCTCAAGGCACTAAATATATATAAAGATCACTATGTGGTACATTTTGTTTGGTCCCCTAGTCAGTCATACCAGTCTCTGGCTTAGATCGTACGTAGCAATTATCGTAACATAATTAACACCGTCCACCACATATTGCAGACAGTAATAACCCTACAGAAATACCCTAAGTGGCAGTCTTGAAAGAGTGCCCGAAATATAATAAAGTCGACAATAAAAGGTCCGAAAACTGTTTAACTAAAGTACACTACCTCAGTTCGACAAGAGTGCAACATGCCCCTCCTTCGTCACGACCCGATCAAGACTGCCACAACATGGCCGCCGGGAGGCGAAAATCCCGACGTCCGATAACTACTAACACCCAATCACAGAGTACACAAGATATAACATAAAAAGACACAGCAGTCCCTTTCTAATAATTATTCATACATAATTTCTCTGTCAGTTTAGTTTTACGTGACATTATTTAGTTTTCGTCACTGAACCTCTGGGATTCGAGAGTATAGTTCTCCAATGATATCACAGCCGTGCCTCCGGCTGGCTGATGGTCATGCTGCCAGATACGCAGTGTCCATAATTCACACACACACACACACTAACACACACTACTGCCGGGTGTTCTCGGAGTGTTTCTGGTACTGGGTGGGACTGGGCTAGGAATTAGGGACCCTGGAAAGGTCCGACAACATACCCCTCCTGCTTAGCCCAGTCCTGTCTGTCTGGTGGCGGTCGGCGACGTCGTGGTGAGGGACCAGACTACCTTGCAGCGTAGCCTGCGAGCATACCCCGCTGGGATGCTTACCTGCAGGCTGGTGTTAGTGGGGCGCTCTCTGTATCTCGTGTACTGCCCGGCCAGGCCCCCATCTCTGTGACTGGTTGCGGCATCCTCCCAGGCTCTCGTGGTCCGTTGCATGCCAAACATGGGTGCTTCCATTGATTCCGGCGGTGGCGTCTGGACACCTGCTGCTGTGCTGGCTCCCCATCTAGCTCCATCGCCCATCTGGTGGAGGTGCTGTCTGCCAGGGGGACGTCGTATTCCCAGCCCTGCTCCATCGACTGTCCTGGCTCCTCCTCCACCTCCCCAGGTGGAGGAGGAGGTCCCCCTGCTCGGCTGCCCCGCCTCGGTCTCAGTCAGTGATGAGTGTCCAGGCGGATTCTGAGCTGCACATTCACTTCCTGGTTCTTTCTTTCTGTGGGGTGGTAAATTAGCATAGTCTGGTCCTTCACCTGACATTTGTCACTTAACTCTTTCAACTTCTTCCCCACAAACTGGGTCCCATTGTCGGACAACACCTCCTGAGGGTAGCCCCAACATGGGAAGAACTCTCGTTCCAGGACCGCCCCCATGGTGCTGACCTGCGTGTTGGTTACCGGTTACTCTTCCACCCATTTTGTGCACTCATCCGTCGGTACCACCAAGAACCTCCTTCATTTCGGAGTTTTGGGGTATAGGCCTATCAGGTCGAGGGCTATCGACTGGAATGGTGTGGTTGTACATCACAGGTGGTGGTGTTCTACCCCGTCCCCTCTCCGAGCTTTGAACTGTTGCCACACCTGGCAATCCTGTATGTATTCCTTCACAGTTCGTGTTAGACCGGGTCAGTGGAAATGTTCGGCGATCGCTCATTTGGTTTGCTCTGCCCCGGGATGCCCCGGAAAATCGTGGTCGTGAAAGAATGTTAGTACTGCCTCATGTGCCTCCGTGGTTGTGTAGGTCTTCCAGTGTTCCCCGGTTCGGATGGTCGGCATTGGATCGCTCCGTCTACCACATGCCAGTTCCCGCAAACTCGTTCCCGCACTTTTCTACCACACATGCGGCGTCCACTGCGCGAGTTTCTACCTCCCATACACGGTTCTCCACTTCCTTAGTCGTCTGTGGGGCTCTCGGTCTGTGTATCTCGCGGTGACAGGTCAGTTCCCCCATCTGGTCTCGCTGGGGGAAGGGCGTACCATTTCTCCCCAGTCCCCGTCATCCGCCACCTCACTCTCGGGGCCGGGGTCTCGTGACAGTGCATACGGCAGTTGGTAATTTTCCCCTGCGACATGCTCGACATCGAAGTCAAATGACTGTAGGAAGAGTGCCCAACATATCAACTTTCCCCTTCTCCCATGGATGGTCTTGAGCCAGATTAGTACTCTGTTATCGGTCCTGAGTCTAAATGGTCTGTTTTCCAGGTGTGGTCGGTAGCGCTTTAATGCCCAGATTATTTTTGCGAGGCACTCCTTTTCGTTGTTGTGGTGCCATTTTTCCGTGACCCAGAACTTCGCATAGTCTACTACCCTCCATTCCCCGTCCTCTTCGAGCTGGAACAGTATTACCCCGACGCCCATGGTACTGACATCGGTCTGAACATAGAGCCTACGGACAGGGTCGATCCGGACTAGAGAGTGGCAATGTGTGAATGCATCCTTAATTCGCTCAAACACCCCCTGCGTCTGCGGCAGGAAGCAGTACCACTGCTGCGGTGATAACAAATCTGTTAAAGGGGCGACTATCTGGGCGAACTCGGGTATGAAGTGTCTGAGCCAATTGACGAAACCTATGAATTTCTGTAGTTGTTTACGGTTCTGGGGCGGCGCGGCTGCTGCTGCTGCGATCTTTTCGAGTTGTCGGGGTTGGGGGGCATGTCCCTTCCAGTCTACCATGTGACCTAGAAACTCTAGTTGCTCTACCTCGATGTGGCACTTCTTTGGGATGCAGGACAGGTGGTGTGGTGCCAGGCGGTCCAGCACCAGGTCTAGGTGTTGTCAGTGGTCCTCCCAGTTGCCCGACCATACAATGATGTCCAGATATACCATTGTGAAATGTGCGATGTGCTCCTCGAGCACCTTCACCATCATGCCCTGGAAAGTTGCAGGGGCCCCCGTCAACCCGAACGACATGGTCCTGAATTGAAATCGCCTCCCGCCAGGCACTGCGAAAGCTGTATTGTGCCTCTCCTCGGAGTGTACGGGGATCTGCCAATACCCCTACTTCAGGTCAAACTTACTGAACAGCTTTTCATCTCCCAGACTAGTTACGGCCTCATCTACACTAATCAAGGGGGGAGGCTGGCTGACAGTACCCTCATTATCGGGTAGAATTTGATACAAAAACTCAGTTTCCCATCCTTTTTCTCTGCTAAGGTAATTCGCGAATTGTACCCATTCTTGACTGCTCGATCACCCCATCGTGTAGCATTTCACATACCTGTTTCCGATTTCCCGCTGTTCACGGAAACTGCAGGACCTCGGCTTGGTGTAGATTGGCTGCTCATGAGTGGTGGTGATCTGGTGAACCACCACTGTGGTCTGCCTCAGCAGGTTGGTGACCGTGAACACCTCCCGCGGTCGGTGCAGGATCTGTTGGACTGCCTCCTGGTGCTCCTCCGGGACGTGGTGCTCGAAGTCGGCCAACGACATCTCCTCTGTGGTGGTCGGTCGTCTGCTCCCGACAGCATAGGCTGTGTACCGGTCTGTCTCCCCGAGGTGGATGCTGGTTGGTCGCGCCGGTCTCGATCACTGCTTCCTGCTTGACCAGCCAGGGTTGTCTCAGGATCAATTTCTTCCACAGTCCGACTACTACAATCGCCGTCGCTCGCATCGTCAGTCCACGTACCTTCACTTCCACATCTGTGTGGTCCACCACCTGTCCTTTCTCGTGTTGGGTGGCCAGTCTCACCATCCCCAGGTGGGATCACACCGGTCCTTCCACCAGTCGTGGGTGAATGAATACATGACTCGCCTCCGTGTCTACGAGGGCTGCTGTAGTCTGTCCCGTGTACTTCAACCATGGCACTCATCAGCCCCGGTGATCCGCTTGTCAACTGGTGTACCTCTGCCGCCTCCGCGTCACCTCCGTCTCGAGGGGGTCGAGGTCGTGTCTGGTCCCCATCACTCCCCGTTTCTCGTCCAGCTGTTATGCTGGGGGCAGTTGGGGCACACCCGTTGCCAGTAGTATTCTTCAGTCGAGCATGAATCGGCACCTGGGAGGTCGGTCTGCCGCGTCGCATGGGGCGACTTTGATGGATCGGCGGTGTTCTCGGATTGTCGGGTGCTCGCCTGNACTGCGATTGAATTCAGATTGAATTGCCCTATGCCAACTGCTCGCGGAGTCTGCCTGAAATCTACAGGGATGGTTCTCTAGCCCGTGTGGCGGAAGGCAACTCACTCTGTACTGGCGGCTGCGCACACACTGATATTCTTCGTGGTGTTGTTGGCCACATCACATGTCTGGATAGTTTTGGAAACCAGGAAATACTGGCACGGATTATGATGATTACAGGACTTTATTAGCTCCGTCCTCAAGGTAATACATATACATAACGATCATGTACATTTTGTTTGGTCCCCTAGTCAGCCATGCCAGTCTCGGACCTAGATTGTTCAAAGCAATTATTGTAACACAATCAACACCGTTCACCACGTGGTGCCAAAAAAAATACCCTTACAGAAATACAGATTACCCTTAACCAGCAGTCGTGAAAGCGTGCCCGAAATATAATAAGTCAATAATAAAAGGTCCGAAAACAGTTTAACTAATGGTTGCGGGCCCGGGCAACTCGCCCGTCCTTCATCACGACCCAATCAGGACTGCCACAACATGGCCGCCAGGAGGCGAATCTCTCGACGTCTGATAACTACTCGTTCCAAATCACAGGGTACACAAGATAAAAAACAGCAATCCCTTTCTAATAATTATTCATACATAATTTCCCTGCCAGATTATTTTTATGTGACATTATTTAGTTTTCTTTACTGAACCTGAGGGGTTCGAAAGTGTAGTTCTCCAGTGACGTCACGACCGTGCCTCCGGCTGGCTGGCGGTCATGCTGCCAGACTCACACGGCCCGCACTCACACATATACACACACACTTCCCCCCTCCCCTTTTTCTTCTGTCTTCGAATGATCTCGGAGTGTTGCTGGTACTGGGCAGGACTGGGCTATGAATTAGAGGCCCTGGAAGCTTACGACGACAGAGATCTGCGATTATATTTGGTGTAACTGAATAAAATCATTCCTTAATAGTCTGTAATATTGTCAAAACGAATGTAGTGAACCCTTGCAAATGTAACAACCTGCAACTATCTGAGTGACTGCTTTCTGTGGTTGGCTGTGTGTAGACTGGAACTTGTACCCAATTTAATACACTTACTTTGCAGTAATGTTGCAAAAGTTGAATTTTCAAAGACTATCCAGAAACGCATTACTAAATTTGTTTACAGTATTATTTTTGCAATTCGTAATATCTTGGGTGTTTTTCCTTTTGTTATAGGTGCCTTAATGTACCTGAATGCTGCAACTGTTTTGAATAATATTCGCATCCGCTACATGAAAAACAAAATTTATGTAAGTATGGTTTTAATTGTTGTTGTCAAAATTTTGTGAAAATTTATTATTTTAACACTATATTTTATTTTTTCAGACATACGTAGCGAACATTCTCGTAGCTGTAAACCCATACTTTGAAATTAAGGATCTTTATTCATCACCAACAATCAGGTCGTACCAAGGCAAATCTCTAGGGGTCCTCCCACCACATGTGTTTGCTATTGGTGAGTAAATACCTGTAAGTTGCAATATTTACTACTAAAGAGGACAAACTGTGCATTTATGGCGATTTATTATTTAATCAATAGTGCAATTGTGTGGTTTTTTGTAATTTCCTAATAATTAAAATTGATTAATAATATATTAATGCATCACCAATATTTTGTTAATAAAATATTAATGAAGTATTGATGAGGCATCAATAAAGACGTTAATAATGGATTACCTATTTTAGCTGTAAGAGCAGGAGATCAAAGGCACATTGTCTTATCATTTATTCTGTAGCACAATAAATATGTATTGATAGATGATATGGCAATCTCCTAATCATGCTTATTTCTGTTTTGAAATGGGGGATGCATAAGGGTACTGAAGAGTAAATGCTGAAAATGTTAAATAAAGGTCAAGAACAGGTGCATGTGAATGTTTCATTATTTAATATATGTTTATAATTAAGTTTATTCATTAATTTTGAAATGGTACATCTATATTTCTTGTTTTAGACATTTGCTAATGGTTTTGTTAGCCTAATATTATTGATAAAATCCATTCAGCACTGTACTAAGAGTTATGTTACTTCTAGAATTCTTAATTTTTGTCATTACATCAGTGCTGCAGTAAAATGCTAGAGGGTAGATTTTTATGAAATAATAACAGTTTCATATATTTTGTACCTTAAAAAATGAGATTTTTTTATCTTGTGGTTTTAGTTTATCTACTAAAGCTAAAATGAACTATAATTTTAGTTTTTTAGAAATGGATCTGTGGTGTGCCTCTTCCTTAGGTCACTGTGTTGCTTGTACTAAGAGAAATTCTTTTCTTGTCTAAATTATTTTGTATATAAATTTTATACTCTACCTCTTGCACAAGCAGCTGAAGCATTTTTCTCCTATGAACCCATGTCTGAGGATTTTCTTTTTGCAGGATGTAGCTGTTAATGGGTAAAATAAAGTGCTCAGGGTGATCAGTAATTTGGATGATAGTTATACGCAGAAACTCGTATCTGTTAGACCAAAATCGTAAGCTACATTTTGTTTGCATTTCGTTGAGTCTTGTTTCTTGTTAGATTTTTCTGTCACTTGGTCTAAATGGTTGCACAAAACATTTACCAATATGTTTTTGTAAGTTGCCCAACAATAGAAATTGGTGAGTATTGCATAACTTAAGCAGTTATTTTTGCATGCACATAGTGGTAGGATTGCCAGATATTTGGAAATATAATTCAGTACATGTGTTGATGACATTGCTTTTTCAACTCATCCTAAATGAACAAAGGTCATATACACGTACAACAAAGGCACATTTAATAAACCAAACTTGCATACTAATAAGTGTACTAAACAGGGCCAAATATAATACATATATTTAATTTTAAAAATACTTGTGGATTATATTAAATTTTTGTATTTGAAAATAAGCTTTTTGTTAGGTCATTTGGGACTGTGAAAACTTACGTAATGGAGTTATTTGAATGCCAAGAGTGTAATTTGAAAAGAATATACATTTCTTCAAAGGATGCCACAACCACTAATTTGTAATCACATTAGTTTTGGTTATGTTTTGCGGTTGATCTTAAAAATTGAGCATGCTGTTACAGACAAAAAACAGTACGTGGAACAAAATGAGCAATGGTTTGATTTATAAGAGGCAACAATCAATTACTGTATTACAAATATTTTGGAATAATTAAGGTTGTAAAAAAGGTAATAAAACAGTCTTCATATTGTAAAAGCTCTAAATACTAATATTATCCAATTTTTTTATGCAGAATAGTTTTATCTGTATCTATCGTGTCAGAATATGAAGTTAATTGTTTCTATTTCCCATAAACAAAACATCTGAATACGTTTACAAAAATTATACAATGGAAGGTAGGAGGGTTTAACTTAAATTATTTTAAAACATAGGTAATTATTAACTTTATTTAATTGCAAATTGTAACTACATCATTAGCTAAAGAATTTGCAAAAAAGTTGTGTTTAATAATTTAAAAACTAGTAAAAATATTTTGAGCTGAAGTTTTGGTAACTGATCTTTACGTCTGCCCGTTGATGTAACAAGGAGGCTAAACTGGTTGATGGGACAAAATGAACATCACAAGTGGTTATCAACTTTATTGTTCATTGCACACAAGGATAATCTTAATGTCCTCAAATGCCATCAACATTAAATGTTGGACGAAAATAAACCATCTCCAGGAATAAGTTTGCTCCTGCAGTAACTCAGTCAGTGTCCCTGAAAATAAATGCCATAATTTTAGGATACACTGCATGCCTATTTGTAAAGTAAATAATCCTCAATACAATGAGAAAAATAGTTACCTATGACTATGAGCATATAAGGCCGTTGCTACAATTACCATGTCACCCATCTTCGGATGCCCTCGGTCCTCTCTGATGTCGAGAGCACTGATTGGCCCACGTGATCATGTGACGTCGGGAGCCATGTCGTCGCATGTCCTCTGTCCCCAGTCTGAAAATTGGTCAATTTTTAATTTTTTGTCCTCAATTGTCCCCTGTCCTGGGTTGTCCCCTATCAGCAAGTCTTTCATGGAAGAAGAATAATAATTTACTTACGAAATCCACGCACAATTTTTTAATAGTAAACAAAAATGTTTGTAAACATGGACATTGAGGTGAATGTGGAGTGCGCTGATGCCGAGCAAGACGAATTGTAAATATGCGCCGTGCAGTTACAGCCTGAATTATTCAATAAAAGATAGGTAAACTACTATAGTAATCAAAATCGCTTTTAAATCGACACCTCAAAATTATACCAGCCAAACACTTGTTAATCTAAACCAAAACAAATATAAAACAAAATGGCATGATGCATTTACTTCTACCTGGTAGCAGTTTTCAAAACCTGCTTTTTGGGATAGCTTTGGACATCTGTTTTGTAGCAGCAAATTGTTCGAGTCTCGTGATGCCAGCGAGGACAGAGGACATCCGAGGTCAGGGGACATGGCAATTGTAGTGGGTCTTAAGTGCAGCAGCTTACTCCTGGGTCTGTTCTTGTAACTTTTTCAGCGAGCCATTGACTGCAAATAGTCGTTTGGTGTTGATGTGCTCAAAAATCTATACAAGTTCTACTAATTTTTTTTGTTACTTTTGATATTTTAAGTTATTTCAGTCCT
Organism: Clitarchus hookeri; assembly: GCA_002778355.1. Taxonomy (NCBI): domain Eukaryota; kingdom Metazoa; phylum Arthropoda; class Insecta; order Phasmatodea; family Phasmatidae; genus Clitarchus; species Clitarchus hookeri. The sequence goes on along the minus strand of NQII01000361.1, from coordinate 607,316 downwards.
CCACAATTGTGAGGAGGTTATGGATTTGAGTGACAAGTGAAGAAAAATTGTTAGTTTCCGGCAAAAATCCCAACAGTTGGGAAGATGACTTTTTAAGATTTTGAATATACACAAAGAATAACATACACTTTGTAGATTTGAGTTATCAAATTAAGAAATACCCTAACACAACAGAGATATGAGGAGATAGAAAAAATTATAAACAAGTGGAATGATTGCACGTGTGCAACACGCTCTACACTCAACAATTTTTGTTGGGAGGTCCGCCGAAATGGGTGGCTGTTTTAGGACGCCACAGAACCTAAACGATAATAAAAGTTGCCTATTTGCAGGCATTCAACGACTTTTGGAGAAAGCTTTTACGTACCCAATTTAAGGCATTTTTTGCTTCTCTTATAATATTAATTTTGGTGGGATCAAAACCTAAATTACATGCTCCATAAAAGATAGAGGAAAGTATATAACCAAGAAGCAAAGATGCTTGTATTATAAATACATTATAACAATTCATTAAAAACTGTATACACTATATCAATGGATCTCGGTGAACAAAAACAGTTTGGGTGTTCTTCTGTCACCCTTTACTAAATGTAAGGAGGGGCAATGTACCCCCCCCCCTCCCCTGCTACATGCCACTTTAAGTGGTTCGTATGTTAGAGGACCATCTGCAATTCTAAGAACCAGTGTTGTGTAATGGTACTTAGCTGTATGTACTACTTGATAACAGCAGACTGGGGATGGGTGGAGGTTTCCACACCATTCTCCATGCATTTCGGAATATGGTCATCTGGTACTGATCCATGCATTCAACTCAACTGTTACATGACCGTTGCTTGTGGATATGTGAAAATAGCTTCAACTGTGTGCATTTCATTGTGCAGTATGGTTACTGCTTTTGAAGTGGAAGATTTGGCCACATGCGGTCACAAATATGCAAAGCCAGCTTGAATAGTGTGCAGTTCTTTGTATATTACGGTTACAGCTTTTGAAGTTGTTGAAGCTCTACAGAAGTCTGCAGTCTGTACTTAATGGTTTTAAATAGCATAATTATTAGTTTCTTACATTTAAAAATTTTAAATAGCTGTTTGAATAGTTAAATTGTAGACAAAATCATTTCCATAAAAAAACTGAAATGTTGGCTGGCCCAGGGATATTTGTCTCTCTTGTCACTTGCAAAGATTCAGATTGGAGAGAGAGAGGGAGAAAAAATAATGCTAGTTAAGAACAGTGTGTGACCAAATGTCTAACTATTACTGTGTCCACCATAATTAGCAATAGCGGCATCATAGTTAGCCTTTCTATAGTGTTTTGAATGTTTACTTAAGTATGTTTTATAATGTTAGCAACTGACTTATTCAATACTNAGTTAGCCTTTCTATAGTGTTTTGAATGTTTACTTAAGTATGTTTTATAATGTTAGCAACTGACTTATTCAATACTGTATTGTACATACAGTCAAATAGAATAAAATATAATTAAATAACTAAAACATTATCTTTATAAAAATGATCNAGTTAGCCTTTCTATAGTGTTTTGAATGTTTACTTAAGTATGTTTTATAATGTTAGCAACTGACTTATTCAATACTTACTGTATTGTACATACAGTCAAATAGAATAAAATATAATTAAATAACTAAAACATTATCTTTATAAAAATGATCTNTACTGTATTGTACATACAGTCAAATAGAATAAAATATAATTAAATAACTAAAACATTATCTTTATAAAAATGATCTCACTGTGTTTGAAATGCAGGGCAGTAAGACTTGTTTCTCCTTCTTTTTAAGCTGACAAAGCTTTTCGTGACATGAAGGTGCTGAAGCAGTCACAGTCAATCATTGTATCTGGTGAGTCAGGGGCAGGAAAGACTGAATCCACTAAGTATCTTCTTCGATACCTGTGTGATCTATGGGGATCAGCAGCAGGACCTATTGAACAGAAGATTTTGGATGGTAAGGGAGATGGCTGCACTGATGCAATAATTTATGGTGCATTTCTTCTTAAGTACGTGTTAAAAATACTGCATAGAATGTTGTAATGTTAAATGCGTGTTAATTTGAAGTGTAAGGAATTGATATATTTCAGAACATTTTTGCATCCCTTTTTGACATTGTCGTCTAATTGTGAGGTCAAATTAGTGTACTCCTGTTCCTGTATTTTTACGCATTTGAATAATATTTATGATATAAGCCTGTGTTGTTAACATTAAAAAATGCAGCTATCAGTTAAAAAAAGTAAGTATTTTGCTGTATATTGTGTGTTTATATAAGAGATTAGGGACACTGCTTATTAGTTCAGGTACCTGTAAATGTATCATTAGGATGGGTGATAATAAAAATAACTGAAATTTCATTACATCAGTCTTTTAAGCATTAACTATACAGAATTGTTCAAATTTTTGCTGGTTCATAATATTGTTGTTAAGTTGTTTTTAAAGCTTCATTCAGTGACATGGACAGACAAGGCAATTGTTCTAACAAATATTACTTTATTTTTCCCCACAATTTGCAAATGTTTATACATTTCAGACATTTTTCCAGTAAAAAACTTGTAGAATTCTTAGAGCATTGTGTGTGTTACTTGAAACAAATTGTGTGTTGTGCTAGATTGCTTTATGAAGTTCATATATAGCTTCCACAAGTGTACAAATTTGATCAGTATTCATTGCCACTTGTTTTAGGAAGATTTTTGTTAATCAAAACCATTGCTTGCAAAATTGTGATGTAGTTAATGTGCTCCAGTTTTAACTGGTTGTGTTATTGATGCAACTGTGTAATGCACAGCCAATCCCGTGATGGAAGCATTTGGTAATGCGAAAACAACCCGTAATAACAACAGCAGTCGGTTCGGCAAGTTTATGGAAGTGCACTTTGATTCAAAGTGTCAGGTGGTGGGTGGCTACATCTCGCACTATCTGCTGGAGAAGTCGCGGATTTGCATGCAGAGTCCCGAGGAGAGGAACTACCACGTGTTCTACCTGCTGTGTGCAGGAGCCCCAGAGCAGTTGCGCCAACAGCTGTACATCACCAAGCCAGATGACTTTCATGTGAGTACACGTGCTCTTAAGTCTGTCATTTACAATGCTTACGTTCTTCACCTGTACTGTGAGGGCTCTGTGGTTAAGTGGCTAGCTTCCATCTAGGCTATTCAGATTCATTGTCCTGCATTGNTCACCTGTACTGTGAGGGCTCTGTGGTTAAGTGGCTAGCTTCCATCTAGGCTATTCAGATTCATTGTCCTGCATTGTCACCCATCCTAAATTTTTGCATGTGGTAAATAATGACACATGTGCATATTTGGCTGGTTGATTTAAAAAAATTTATTTTTGGCTTTTTTTCTATTTGCTGAAAAATCTGGAGACAAGTGAAATTCAGAGATAATAAAATTACAGTAATAAAAAAAAATTAAAATCTAAATCGTGAAAAAAAAATTTTTTTTTGACAAACTAAGAGCATAACAAACTAATACACTTTATGATTGAATAAATGAAATGTAAAACTTAGTGAGAGTAGACATTTGGGGATGTTAAAGTGTCTCAAGGTTCCATTCCATGTCACCTTTCTGGGACAAGTATGTGTAGGGTCTTGCCTTGAAGCCTGTCCCTCTTGTAGGTGTTAGTCCCTCCCCATCTTCAGGGTGCAACCTCCATAGTTCTACATATTTGTTTACCAATTACACATTTTTTCAATTAAAGATCATAAAAAGTAAATGCAGAAATTTTTTTTAAGTGATACTTGACTTCTTAACTTTTATTATAAAGTGAAAGAGCTATTCTTCTTCATTAAGTGGTGATGCCAGTACTTTACATAAATTCAAAGATCCATCCAACAAGTTTTCAGTGAAATGCAACTTATGTTTTGTTTTCTGTGGTGACTGATAACATGTTAGAAATATGCAGTGGTGCAACAAAAGTGAAATTATTCTGGTTGTTTTTATTTTTTTGTTACAATGTTTCTTTTACAATTTTGACAGTTTTAAACAGAAATCTAGTACTCAGAAAAATAAAACGTATAAAGTTTGGTTGCTGAAGAAGTAAGTAGTAGCGTATTTCTGATTACATAAAATTGTGTAACATAAAGGTATTGTGAGTGTGTTTTCAAGATTAGTTGCAAAAGCTTCTCTTGATTTATGTGTGCATCTAATGATGGTACATACTACTATTAATATTTTCAGAAAGAATTAGTATCATTATTAAAAAGTAGCTATAAAAGTGAATGAAAATACATGAAGCATTTAAATATTATGACAGTACAGACCCTGTAAGGTGTTTTTCAGTGTTCATAAATTACTTTAAAGTGCTGACTTCCTTGTACAAGCAATTGAATGTTGCATCATTTATGCCAGCTAAAATTAAAAATACTATGTAATATTATTTATTGTAACATAATTGACGATTTTTGTAGTGATGTGGACGTAATTTCGTTGACAGTACCTGAAGCATGGCTGCACACAATATTTCACGAGCAGCACGACTGAAAAGAAGCTGAACAACACTCAGACAAGCAAAGCCCACCAAGCGAAAGGAGGTTTGCGGGATCCTTTGCTGGATGATGTCAAAGACTTCACTGCCATGGACATGGTACGCTTACATGCACTGCTTTTCCAAACTGGCTTACCTTACTTAGGTACCTACTGCTTAAACTATGAACAGATAAGTTACTACATGCAGAAAAACAGGCTGTCTGTGCTACACACACGTGCAATGTGTATTAATTCATGCTATTAATAAACATAATTAAATAAATGTGGAAACTGAGTTCTGTATAATTTTTTGAACACAAATTGTATGAACAGTCCCATAGTATTTTATGGTTTGTAATATGTTTGCGTCCCATTGAAAACTAATTTAAAACATTTGAAGTACATGTTGATATATGTTGTAATAATAGATAAAAAAAATTTATTTTAAGAAAATTAATTTGAATTTTTTATCTACCGTAAATATTAAGTTATTAAAATGTCTGGACAGCAACACAAATATTAATGAAGAAAATAATTTTTTAATTTTAGTTTTAGTGTTCGGTTTGCTAGATTTGTGTACCTACTGAAATCAATCTTTCAGCTTTGTGTGTGACATTTTAATGTCTAAATAGTTTTTGGAAGCTTCTTATAATTTATAAAGTGTATGGCAATGTAGTGCTTACAGGAAAAACCTTTTTGTAGCATACCTTTTTCATTAATGGAGCACTAGTACTTAATTTGACTGTCATCTGTGATCAAAAATATGCCTTATAAATTTGACAGTAAAAAGAAAAGTAAAATAGAGTGCACCAAGATCTAGAACTAGCACTCTATTGTTGCAGAATTTTCTGTTCAGGGAAAGAAAATACTTCTGTTCAATTTCACCTCTTGCTCAAAATTTCAAAAGGTTGCAAGAACAATAAACATAGTTTTCTATCATCCTGGAATTACTCGTGTTCCATTTTGTTTGCAGGAATTTTATAGGGTTTCTACTCGATGTTGTCTAATAGAAACTAACTTCATCGGAAGAAAAAAAAAGTATATCAGTGTCTTTTTTTTTTTTTTTTTTTTGGAGATTCACTTTTGCCATTACCTACTCAGTTTCATCAGCTGCCATAGTTAATAGATTAACTCGTGTACATTTCGACTTCCTTCATACATCCACACTTAAAAATGTGCTTCTTTTATATTGGAGTTGAAAACTTCCAGTAACTTTCTAGGAGCAGAGACATGCCGAACTACACTATATACCCCTTCAGAGGAATGGGCGGGTTAAGTGGCACAACAGAATAATATTTACAAAATGGGACGGGAGATGTTAAACCTTGTACTTTAAGGAAACCACCTATCAGTCTGTGGGAATCAGTGTTTCAAAAATCTATGCATTCAATAAGATTATTGTACTAAATATTCACTGATGTTACCCCTCATTGCCAAGTTTACTTGAAGAAACTTGTTGGGCAGATTTATTATCTTGAGGCAGAAGAACTAGTTGAAGCAAGCCTTCTGTATTCATCAGTTCAACTAGTTGAGGGATGTTAAATCACAGTTTACACACAAATGAAATTTGCAAAGAAGTACCTCACCTGTCCTAATAAATATTTAAGAAAAAAATTTCCAATATCTTTTCATGCTTGATTAATTTTTTTATATATTGGAGAGCCACCTGAATTCATCACTCTTACGAATATCTTGTTTCAGAACCAGAAAGTCTACCTACTGAGGATACTACTTAGACAATTAAAAGATAAAAAATATAATATATTAAGATGATTAAATAACCTATATGGTTCATCAAGTATTCTTAGACTGTTCTTAATTTTATTGTCCTGTGTTATGTCATTCTAGTTTTCCAGTAAAATATTAAAGCAGGTAAACTGATTCAGTTTCAACAAAACAGTGTGTTTCCCTTGTTAAAAATCTTTACATTATGAGGACTTGTGCAGAAGATGGATAAGACTTAGTACTTCTTCAAATACCTCAGTTCAAAGTAGAGAGCAACGATTGCTTATATTAGGTGATAGAGATGTATACTACAGTAACCATAGTAAATGACCATAAAAATTAAAACTTTTCATGTTATATTTTATATGTCCTTACAATAAATTCCATTGCTACATATTTCAGTTTACTTTTAAGGAACAAGAGATTATAAAAAGACATCCAGTTCACCAAATTTTAACTTGATTACTTACATACAAGAACTATTTTAAGAAAATTCTTAACTTTCATAGCTGAAATATACTGTGACCCAAAAAAAAATGTATGGTGCAACATATTTGTACCATTTATCACTTATGAAACCATCTCCATACCTGCAAGTCATTCTCAGCTAGTAGGCTAGGAGTCTGAATAGGGGTGGTTCCTTTTTTTATGTGGTGCAAGTCAGTTGTCTGCCGGCTGGCAATTTTGCAACATTAGCTTGACAAGACCGCAGAAATGGTTTTGTGATCCAAGTAGCATCCAGGTATTCCTCTCCTTTATGTTGGTTCAACTGAGAATTTTCTGAAGGGTATAGGGCAGGTTACTGAAGTTGGCACTGTGCTTTATAGTTATAGTAGGTGTTAAGTTCAGCATAGTTGTGTAGTTATTTAACTTGTGTGTGTGTGTGTGCGTGCGTGCGTGCGTGTGTGCGTGCAAACTTACTGGTAGATGTAGCTTAGCAGTTCAGCAGCCTTGTCAGCTATAAGAATTACCTTATGCTAGGTGGGTGTGGTAGCAACAGTGTGTATGTGTGTAGTATTGGTGTTTATGTGGGGTATTTTGTGTAGCTATTTTTGTGGGGTTTGTTTTTTGTTGTCATTTTTCTGCTGCAGTGTTTTTTGTGCTGTGGCGACATTGGTTGTGTTGTGGCAGCAGTTATTTTGATGTGCNGTCATTTTTCTGCTGCAGTGTTTTTTGTGCTGTGGCGACATTGGTTGTGTTGTGGCAGCAGTTATTTTGGTGGTGCTGCAACAGTATTTTTTGGTGGTGCTGCAACAGTATTTTTTGGTGGTGCTGCAACAGTATTTTTTAATGCTGTAATAGTATATTTTGGTGCTGTAGAGGTGTTTTTTGGTGTTGCAGGGGTGTGTGTTTTTTGGTGCTGCAGAGGTGTGTGTGTTTTCTTGGTGCTGCAGATATGTGTGTGTTTTTTTGGTGCTGCAGAGAGGTGTGTGCTTTTTTGATGCTGTAGAGAGGTGTGTGTGTTTTTTGGTGCTGCAGATATGTGTGTGTGTTTTGTTGNAGGTGTGTGCTTTTTTGATGCTGTAGAGAGGTGTGTGTGTTTTTTGGTGCTGCAGATATGTGTGTGTGTTTTGTTGATTGCTGCAGAGATGTGTGTGTTTTTTGTGTTGCTGCAGAGAGGTGTGTGTGTTTTTTGGTGCCACCGAGGTGTAGGGTTCTTTTTTTTTTGAAGCAGCCGAGGTGTGGTTTTTTTTTTGGAGCAGCAGAGGGTTGTGGGTTTTATTTTGGAGCAGCCGAGGTGTGTGGTTCATTTTTGAAGCCGTTGAGGTAGTTTTTTTTAATCAGTTCTGCGACAGATGTTTTTGTGTGTGGTAGTGCTTTTTAATGCAATGTTAGTTATTTGTTCTTGGGTGTATATGCATATGCATTGACAGGGGAGTCTTTGGGGGAAAACAGGTACTGAGATTTTTGCATGTAGATAGAGGATTTTTAAGTTTTTCTGAGTTCTGATGGCTGTGAAGGGTAAGGACAGGTTAAGTGTAATAGGTGCCAGCTTCTCACTTGTGACTCAGAGAAGCAGAAGACTGGTTAACAGGGCATGCGGCCGACGGCGCAGTGTGTCGTGTAGTCTCCCGTAGACTCCTTATCTGTTAAACAAGCTGTGGTTTATGACCAGTGCTATAGCNGTTATTTGTTCTTGGGTGTATATGCATATGCATTGACAGGGGAGTCTTTGGGGGAAAACAGGTACTGAGATTTTTGGATGTAGATAGAGGATTTTTAAGTTTTTCTGAGTTCTGATGGGTGTGAAGGGTAAGGACAGGTTAAGTGTAATAGGTGCCAGCTTCTCACTTGTGACTCAGAGAAGCAGAAGACTGGTTAACAGGGCATGCGGCCGACAGCGCAGTGTGTCGTGTAGTCTCCCGTAGACTCCTTATCTGTTAAACAAGCTGTGGTTTATGACCAGTGCTATAGCCTATTGTTGCAGAAGTATAAAGGCTCTCCTGATACCTGATAAATTATCGCATAGTAGAATTGTTGAGGGCCATTCCACACACCCGACACACAAACTGCATAGAAATGAGTACTGATTTTACTTGTGCTGGTTGAGGGGTCGAGCTCCGTAGGAGGCCAGGTGAGCCGATCACGCACTAACACACCACGGAACTTTTGATGGATTTATTGTAGATTGATGTGATGCACACAATTAAAATACCATGAAATTGCACAGAAATCTGAGCTTCACGTGGGTGGACTATCCAGATAACACCGAAGTGTTATATTATAAATTATGTGGTTAATAAAACCCTTGGGTGTGGGAGAGGAAGGCTTTACCCGGGGAGAAAAGTAGTTACATTGAGGTTTCATACTAAAACAAATTACTATTACAGTTAATATGACCGGTGCAAATTGAAGTTCCTGGGTGGTGCGACACCAGCATACCTCACACGCCTCTGTAGGCAGACTGGGTGTCTGCATGTCGCCCATGCCAAGGTGGTGGAACACCCCAAAAAGAATTGAAAATTATAGAACTATTTATATTTAAACAATTTGACACAGCACTAAAACATCAAGTAAAACAGCAATTAAATGACATGAACATTAATAAATTTGATTTTTAAAATAAGAAATACATAAATTGTTTTGGCATGTTCCAATGCTGAATAAAGCACATTAAAGCACATAAATAATAAATTGCGCAAATATTTTTTTATACTAATAACAGTTAACTAAATTTTGAAATCATAAATTTTAGATTATGGCTCTAAAGTGGCTAAGAATGTTTGTTACCTTGATCTGCAATGTTAATTTTCATTTTTTCTAATCATATTTAATTTACTCTGTATACACATAAAATAATTCTGTTGAATAGCCTCTAAATAAAGAAAAAACAAATTTTAAAATACAAACAAATTGCATAAACAAATAATGGAAAAGGAATTTTTGGAATTTTGACAAGTCTCTATTATGTCATGCGTAAATAAATTTAGTTTACTCACTTTGCTAGAGATTCTTAAATACTCTAGTGTTTTACTATAGTCACGAAATTGAGTTTAATATATAAATAAAGGCACTTTACTGGTGTCTACTTAATTTTTACATAATTTCTAAAACAAAAATGATGTGGGCAATAACAGCCATGTTGGATGGCTTCCAAAATAATTGGTGTCCTGTACTGCCACATGTCTCATGTTTGTGTTGTCCTCTGCTGCTCGTTTGGTGCACCCTGCGTGATGCAGCCAACGGGTTAGATACCCGAGGGTGCAGTTGAGGCACCAAGTCAACATAAAAGCATAAAGTTCATGTTATGGCATGGAAATATTTGGCTTTGGATCAATTACATCTATGTGGTAGTACACAGTATGTTCGCACAAATATCAACTGGTGGTAAAAGTTCATATTTAGATGCATGTTTTAATTAATTTAATGCAGCAGAACTAACTTTTTGTGGTGATAAGACCCTTATTTACTATACTTGATACATAATATGATATTGTAATTGACTGATAAAATCATTAAGTTATATAATTCTCTGGTGAAATATGCCTACAGCTGATGACGTCGACGATGATGGTGGGCACGAAAAGCAAGATAGGGGTGGGGACAAGAGACTGCTAGGAATATGAGGAAAACCCCTGAGGTACAGAACAGATGTGAGGCAGGAAGGAGACCTTGAGGAATATGAGAAAAATCAGGATAGAACATGGGAGAAGAGAGAGAGAGAGGCTGGGAAAAATATGAGAAACCCTATCCCCCCCCCCCCTGGGGGATAGAACGGACGAGAGGTAGGAAGAAATGAGAGAGCATGACAAAATAAAGGAGACTAGAAGGAACATGAGAAAACCCCAAGGGATAGACCGTGAGAGACGAGACAGTGTGAGATCGGGAGGAATATGAGAAAATCCCGCCGGACGTGACACAGGAAGGAATGACAGAGTACGGGAAAAAATAACATCGGAATGATATAGCGGGAGGAAAAAGAAATGGAATGCAAGAGTATAAAGTGCCGAGGTGGAATGATAGAGCAGGAGGGAAAAAGGGGTAATAAAGCGAAATCCAATATGGCCACTGCTGGCGAGGTGTGACAGAGCAGGAGGTTTCGACGTGATATAATCAAAGATGATGGCTGTGGCTCCCCACCCCCCAGCCACGATCACGTGAACTCTAGTTCTAACTACTGATCTTAATATTTTTAGTGACACCTTTTATTAAGAACCTCTATAATAGAAAATTCTCATTAAATCAGAGTGGCTTTATTTTCCTTTGGAGTGAGATAGGGAATTTAATGTTAATCTGTATTTTTAATAGGAAATTTTGTTCTATCGTCCCCTAATGTAATGTCACGTTTTGTGGTGAAAAGAAGTCACACTGGTGATGACACGTAATTCTCTGTGATAAGTTAATATAAACACAACTTCGCCTTATCTGCACATGAAATCACGTGACCCACGTGGGGTGTGAACCTCAAACAACTTGCATCCAGAGACTACAATACGCCCCTAGACACGAGGGCACTCGCGGACAAAAGCATCCAAGTTTGTTCGCCTTATTATCAGATGTCACTTCGCCACGGACCAAGAGATGGCACCAGAGAGCGTAGCTCCGCCCACGGGAGGAGGAGCTCACCCCCACCATCCCGCATCTTAGAGAGCCTGCAGGCAGGTGGAATATATGTCCCTGCACAGATGCAGAAAGGCAGTTCATTCTCAGCAGCTTGCTCCACCACTTCCAGTGCTGGAGTTCTCTGTTAATACCAACGTCTTTGCGACCTACCATACACTTTTCAAGACCTTCACCAGAAGCCCTCGAAGAAGTCAACACAGTGGCGGATTTACACATTTGCCGCCAGTAGGCTATTCAAATTTTGCCGCCCCTACCGACCTCTACAATTGGATACCCTAGTTCACAATCATATTAATTACAATTTTTTTGTCAATGAAATTGTAACTTTATGATTTGTGCACTATCGTTGTAATTACACCACCTTTTCCCCGTAATTAGTATGATTGTGAACTAGGGGATCGATGTGTCAGTTTCTAGATTATTTTTACAACCCAACGATTTGGTTAAGATTGCACGAGAAATAGTTTTTGGGAATATTTCTGAGCTAATAAAAGCTCAATAAAGGCGGGGTAAGGTATGCCCCAATACTACTTATACAATAATGTACATTCGGTAAAAGTAATTAAATAATTTTTATTGCGCTTACTTACAGTTTAAAAACAATATATTCNTTAATTACAATTTTTTTGTCAATGAAATTGTAACTTTATGATTTGTGCACTATCGTTGTAATTACACCACCTTTTCTCCGTAATTAGTATGATTGTGAACTAGGGGATCGATGTGTCAGTTTCTAGATTATTTTTACAACCCAACGATTTGGTTAAGATTGCACGAGAAATAGTTTTGGGGAATATTTCTGAGCTAATAAAAGCTCAATAAAGGCAGGGTAAGGTATGCCCCAATACTACTTACACAATAATGTACATTCGGTAAAAGTAATTAAATAATTTTTATTGCACTTACTTACAGTTTAAAAACAATATATTCAATTATCTGGTAACAATCCGGCTGATGATGTCGATGAAATTCAATTAATTAAGTTATAAAAGTTTTACAATACTTTTTTGCGCAATTTTTTATTGGTAAAATCATCAATTATATCGTTGTATGAAATCTTGTTTATTAGTTCTCACTCTATGCACAAAAGAGCTAAGGCGTTTGGCTTTTCTTGGCTTAAGGTAGATCTTAGATAATTTTTCACCCGTTTTAAGCAAGAAAAGCTTCTCTCACCCGAACAATTTGTCGCTGGTGTACATAGAGCCATGCGAACTGCTATATCCAAGTTTGGATAAACGTTTTGCAAATTCTGTTTTCGCAGGAACGAAGATAGACTTTTCAATAATCCAGAATCTGGTTTTACCAAAATTCTTTCAGAAGAAAGGTGGCATTGAAAATGTATGCATTCTTGCACTAAGTCAGTCTCTAAATCATTAGGATACATTTCTTCCAAGAAAAGGGCTTTTTCCGTAAGGGTTGATGATGACAATTCACTCATTTTGGTCAGAAATGAAAACTTTTCATTGAACCTGTTGTAGGCCTCCTGCCGTTTTCTAATTCGGATAAGTCTCTATCAATGAGGGCAAGAAATGTGTTAACCCTGGAAGTATCACTCGCAGTCATTCTCATTTCTTCATCGGGTGTTTCATCATAATTTTTTTTCCTTTCCAGTTGTCTTTTTCTCATGTCTTTTGTATACTGTTTCGACACGCTTAATTCCATCGCCTTTTGTTCGAAATACTTAAAATTTTCTCGTTCAGCTACGAAAAACTTGCAAAGAGATTCGTAAAGATTGGCAACAGTGATCAAATCTACGGTAGAAGCCTGAATTTGAACATTCACTTTGTTTATTCTTTTAAAAAAAAACATTCCACACAACAACCATTACCACCGTTCCCAGTTTTTCTAAATTCAAAAGTATTCCCGTCGTTTCGTTTCGCGTTACAGGCTTTTCGGTACAATCATCCTTGATTGATTCCAAAGTTTTAAGGACTTCGTGCCAACAATCTCTCAAACTTCTACATGCGTCCTCTCTAGCTGACCAACGTGTCAGATTTACTCTCTTTAGCGTTTTCCCTTTCCCGATTTCAGTCATTAATTTTTGCCAGCGCTGTGTCGAACTTAAAAAAAAAACGTAGATTTCTTGAAGCAACATGAAGAAGCGACAAGCTTCTGTGCAAGATTCAGCAGCCGCAGTTGCCACTAAATTTAAAGATTGGGCAGAGCAAGGAACGAAAAAAGCAAAAGGTGCTTGGCTTTTAATTTGAGCCTGTAAGCCATTGTATACACCAGACATGTTCGCGGCATTATCGTATGATTGTCCATGACAGTCTTCAATATTTATGCCCAGTGTTGTGAGTTCCGAAATAATGGCAGAAAACATTTCTTCAGCTTGACACTATTCCCCACCTTTGGAATGTAGGTGGTTTATATAGCGGAGTTAATTTCTCCCGGCATAGACTATAAGATGCCTAGAAGGTTAAAGGATTTTCAATAAGGTAGTCTTTTGACGTTCCCCTTAACTGGATAATTATATTTTCTCGAGTTTGAACAAAAACAACATACAGCAACACTTCCGAGGTGTGGTATTCTAATTTGGCGATTCGTATTAACTGGTGCGACTTCAGGGTGGAGGGGGGCTTCTCTGGGCAGCGACTTTATACAGGCAGTCCTCTACTTTCATACACAATGTGAAGGATTTAAACACATACTTTCAACTTTACATACTTTGTAGAACCCTTATTTTAATGTGATAAATGAGGTTCCGTACCTAGATGGGGAAAAAAACTTACTAAACAAAAAAAAAATATTCAAAACAATATATTTACACACAAAGAAACAAGATCATGCATCAAAGTTATTTAAAAGTGTTTAAATATATAGCTAATAGTTCAAACAATTGAAAAGACATATTTTACACACACAAACATTTGACTAATTTTTCCAATCTTCAAACAAACTGAGAGCTTTGCATTGAATTATTGCAAGGCTGATAGGGATATTTTTCTGGTGTTGATCGTCTAACCACACTTTTAAAGACCGTTCCATCTCTTCCATCGCTACACCCCGCCGTTTTGAAATTATTTTAGAAGAAAGATTTCCCGAATTTATAACATAGTCCCTTATATTTCCTTTACTTTTTACAATAGAACGCACAGTGGATCGGCTCAGGTTGAAAGACCGTCCTATAGCCGCAAGTGATTTGCTACTTTCCGATTGCGCGATAATGTCTAATTTTGTTTGTACACTATTTACAACATGTTTTCTTTGTTTCTTACACACCGAGTCTTCATTACTTTCGTTTTTACGTTTGTTATTCATTGCGTGGTGTAATAATTATGTACGTGCGCCAATAGATTAAAAAAAAAAAAAAACAATGGATATAAAATTAACCTCAAAGGAAACTAAAAACCATAATAAAAACAACGGAAGTTCTAAACAGGAGCGGCATAGCGCCATAGCGTAGTAACACATCAGACATACAACTGCATATTTGTTCAGTTATATCGGAAACATAGTTCCGTATATCCACACCAGAGGTCTCTACGTAGTATAAGTCAACTTTGCTGCAATATTATTTGCGAAGACAAAACCTACATAATATAAACAATCCATATATCTTTGATGTTTACGTTTCTCGTGGAGGCATGCGCGCGATATTTTTTTTGGTTATGTACGAAAGAACGAAGCAAACACGCGAAAGTCGAATTTATGGTGTAAGAAACCAATGTACGAAAGCGCGAATTGTACGAAAGTCGAATGCGCGAAAGTAGAGGACTGCCTGTACTTATCTCTGCTCTGTGGGTGCTGGTTTGCTGTCATTNAGCGCGAATTGTACGAAAGTCGAATGCGCGAAAGTAGAGGACTGCCTGTACTTATCTCTGCTCTGTGGGTGCTGGTTTGCTGTCATTTGGGGAGGAGCTCCGGCGAAGTGGTCGGCCTTGGAAAAAGGCCCGCATTTGGTGTCGTCTCACTGGAGTGCTGTTCGGGCTCGTGCTCGCGTCTTCTCGCGATTCCTTGACGCAACTCTTCCCTTGGGTTCCCAAATTCCCCGCAAGGAAGCTTATATACTCTCTAGCCTCCTTCCCTAATTGTCGGCACGTGTCGCCTTGTTGGGGGAGGGGGTGGTGGGATGAAAACAGAAATATGCCTTTCACAAAAGGTGCCTTGGTTCCTGAAGGTTGTGGGACGGGGGGAAGGTGGCACCTTGCCCCTAGCTTACTCTGTAAGCTATTTCTCCGCGGTGCGTGTTTTCTGATTTCCGGCGAAATACACATGATTATTTTGTGATATCTTGGCGCTCAACTGATCTCACGGGCTTNGGAAGGTGGCACCTTGCCCCTAGCTTACTCTGTCAGCTATTTCTCCGCGGTGCGTGTTTTCTGATTTCCGGCGAAATACACATGATTATTTTGTGATATCTTGGCGCTCAACTGATCTCTCACGGGCTTGCTAGAGGTGCTCTTGCTTGGCTCTGCGATTTCTCCCGCTCCTACGTATGTACGTAGCACTATCCAGGTGCTCCGGCGATATGCCAGCTCTTACTTGGCACAACCTTGACACATG
>NQII01000361.1:576504-591434 GCA_002778355.1 Clitarchus hookeri | reverse complement strand
GCAAAAACTTGAGAAATCTTTCACACGGTTCACCTATTTCCAAAACGTATCTAATGGCGAGGGTAATTTGGTCCACATTTGCTATATCTGGTGTTAAATCTATAATTAAGGAAAAATATTTTGCCCTTCTTATCTCGTCTCCAATGTGTTTTAAGTTTTTATGACCCATCAAGAGAATAAACTCATCGCAAACGGTCTTTGATAAGTAACTGGTACTTCCAGATCCTTGATTCCCAAATCGTTCAATATGACTGACTAAAAAAGGATCAAATTCAGCTAATAGTTCCAAAATAATACAATAATTTCCGTTATGCGGATTACCGAACTTTTCATTTTTTCCTCTGAATGTGAGGCCTCTTGAACACAGTCGCTTCACTACGGCAACAACACTCTTCAGAATGTTTCTCCAATAAGTAATTTCTTCATCAATCTGGACATGCAGTAAATTATCGAGTCGGCCATCAATCTCACTTCTAACTTTCAAACTAAGGATACTAGATTTATGACGCGCAGAGTTTTCATGCTGAGCTACTCGGTGTTCTGCATTTTTCCAGTCATTAAATCCTTCGTTCTCAAACTGAGTCTTATTCTCCAATGGACCGAATGCCAAACAGGGCCCGCAATATACAGATCTTTTACTTTCAGAATAAACCAGCCAATTTCGGTCATTCACTTCATTATTTTTCATTTTTCTTTGGAAGATACTCACTGGCAAGAAACTACGCTGATCAACATATATTTTTTTTCACTTTTAGAGAAGTCACAAGACTTGTTTTGATCGAAGCCGTACCTTGCGATAATCTCCCTTAAGGTATCGTTGATTTCCCATAAAGCTGGATCTTTGTTTAGATTTACTGTTGTTTGCACTTCGTCATTACTTAAAGTCTGATTCTGATACGCATCTTCAATTGTTATACTTATTGCTGATTCCTCTACCACCTCTACGTCAAAAACATAAATATCCGTTTTTTTTTCAAAAGTATGTTTTTCAACAGATGACTTTTGTTGAGCTGCAGAGTTCAAATCCGTTTCATCTTTTCCAGATTGTATTGTGTCAGTGCATGTTGTTGAAGTTCCTGGTCTTTCAACACTACTTCCACTTCCACTTTAAAAAAAAACTGTCAATTTTTATTGTTTTACGGATAATCTGTTCTTGTTTTTCTTTTTTTCATTTTGGCCTTCTTTTTACACTTAGCTTCACTAAGTCGCTTTCTCCCATCACTCATTCTAACAATTTCTTGGATTCCAAGAACTGAAATAAAATAGATTACACTGGGAGTTTTATTTCTTGCACATTCCTTTGTTCAAACTTCAGACATTGAATAATCACCTAACATAAGTACAAGAAATTTATTTAAGTATGATATAACAAAAAAANTGTTCAAACTTCAGACATTGAATAATCACCTAACATAAGTACAAGAAATTTATTTAAGTATGATATAACAAAAAAATCGTAATTTCTTTGCATAGCTTCCAAAACAGCTATTTATCAAGTTAAATTACGTCTTACTGATTCATTACGCTACTAAATAACATAATATAATACTAATGTTACCTACTATAAGTTTCTACGCACCGGTGATATTATGCTATGAAAGTATTCATACAATACACGAAACACTTTGAAAAATTACAGCACACAACCAGAAAAAGTAAATCTGGGACGGGACTTCCCGCCGCTCTATATCTGTCTCTCTCGAACTCAATGCCACCACGTAGCGTATGCCTACAATAGCACAACCCCGCTTCGGCTCCTGCAGCGGCCTCGCCGCGCTGCACTCGTGCTGTCAATTCGGCCAGACACACTTAGCAAACGGTCATGCCACTCGTTCCCGCGCCGCAACCAAACGCGACTACGCAAATTGTAGAAAAATTTATCTAAGTGGTGAAACATATTCTGTGTTGAATTGTTTGTGTGGACACAATAACATTTAGGTATATAAATATGAATCTNTCTAAGTGGTGAAACATATTCTGTGTTGAATTGTTTGTGTGGACACAATAACATTTAGGTATATAAATATGAATCTTATTAATTTCTGTAAGACATAAAAAAAAATTTGGCCCCAAATTTGCCGCCCCTAAAATCTGCCGCCCTAGGCTCCAGCCTACTCAGCCTGCTGGTAAATCCGCCACTAATTCAACACCCCTTTTCTACACCCACTACCCTTCTGGTAGTGGTACCAGAGTCCCTTCTGGACAACAAGTATCAGGCTAGTTATGGTTAGCCGGTATCATAGCTACCTGGCCGCATTTACTTTGTTAGTTCACTCCCAGGTCTCCTTCACCTGGTTTGTGTAGGTTAACTTCCGTTACAGTTCTTGGTAAATTAGGAGTTAGTACAGGCCACTTTGTTATTCCTCTCGGAATAAACACGTCTTCTTTTAACTTCCGAGTACTCATCGCTAAGGGTGACTGTAATACCAACTTCCGTAGACGTCAGCCTACCAGGGAAGAGCAGGAGACTGGCATTCCCAACCTATTTTCCAAACCTAGTGAAGGACTGCGGGCTCCCTTAACCGGGTGCATTTATGTCAAAACAATACACATTAGACGGCCACCCATACTGTGCACCTTGCGTGCAGTACAGTAGAGCCCCAACCATTAGGTCACAATCACAAGGCGGTTAGTCAGTAACTCTATTCCACTCACTAATTCACCATGTTGAATTGTCGCTGGAAAAAGTGAGAGACAGGGTCTGGTGGTCTGGCCCCCTTTGGTCCACACCCACATCGTTGTCGGACTCCCGGTGTTAACCCACCGCCCTAACCACACCACAGAACTTTTGCCGGTTAAAACACTCAGGTATGACACTGGTTGGCTTCGCCTCGGCTTGGCTCAACACTTAGTTAGGGTACTTCGTTGCCTGCTCCTCTCTTGCTTTGGCAGACTGTAGAACCTACCTACATGTCTTACACTCCTAAGAGTGGTACCAGGTTGCGTATTAGAAAGGCAGCTACCAACTCCAAGCTTAAATTGGACTCATAACCCCCACGAGTGATGTCAAGCCGCCGGACAGTTGGAGAGGCCTCATCTCCCAGCTCCCTTCCCTTCCTTATTTTAGCCCCTATTCATGACTGCCGGAGCACCACATCCTGTCGTCGTCGCCCCCCGCCAAAGACTCAACGTACCACTGGTTCTCGCAAGTTCATTGTGCCACCTCAGCCGAGCCATCAGCCCTCCTTGGGCCTCTACCTGCATCACCAGCCGCAGCACCACCTTCGCACCGAGCCTGGTCACGGAACTCCAGCAGGAGCCAACCGCAGCTGAAACAGAGCCAGGAGCTACCCTGGGCAATGCCCGTCAAAGGTAAACCAGTTGCGGTGTGCAGGCCGGTAATACGTAAGGTCATTTGGCACACTCCAGTCTTTGTACCAAGCCGCCAAGCCACGTGCCTCAGGTTGTATACCGGCCGGGCTCCAGTGAACAAACCACATGTTAATCTTGACAGTCAGCCGTGTCTCTGACCAACACATCAAAAATTAGCCCTACCGTGACGTCCCCGTCAATCACAGACGACACGTGTCAGTGATGAGAATGTCTTACTTTTCAACATCCTGAATCAGTGTCCTTTTGACATTTGACATTTTTGAAATTTTGTATAGTTATCGCAAACTCTTGTTAATAAAAACCTAATTACAATGGACACTAAAAATTCTGGTTCCTTGAGGTTTTTATTAAAGAGGCTTCATTATATGTAGTTTCTAGTATGCTTCTATTTGCATGTATTTTTACATTGATGAAAAGATATGTTGACATTTAACATCACGATGTTACAGGCTTTGTCTCGGCTGGGACTGAGCGATGCAGAGCGGCTGAACATCTACTCTACGGTGGCAGCTGTCTTGCACTTGGGGAATGTGGTGTTTGAGGAGAACCCACAGGACAGTAAGGGTGGCTGCATGGTGAGCCCCAGTTCTGAGAAGTCACTCATTATTGCTTGCAAGCTCCTGGGTGTTGATCCAGGAGAGCTAAACCAGGCGCTTATCTCCAAGGTCATGCAGACGGCCCGTGGTGGTTTGAAGGGCACGGTTATCATGTGAGTGCCCTTAAATTTGAAGGAATATGGTTTTTGTAATGATTTTATTTATTGTAAGTTTATTATATTAGAAACTGATGACATAATGTCTCTCTCTGACCTGTAAATACAAATTTGGTTGCTGGGTGACTTATACTTTTGCATAGGCTTATTTGCTTGCTGTTGGAATCAACTGTTTAATGTTTGTGCTATGTTTTTAAACTTTTTGACATGTATGAATGACAGAAANGATGACTTATACTTGCTTGCTGTTGGAATCAACTGTTTAATGTTTGTGCTATGTTTTTAAACTTTTTGACATGTATGAATGACAGAAATGGGATTGCAGAATCATCTGAATTAACCTAACATGATTTATTTCTTGAAGTAGCACACAAACACCTTGATGAACTTTTGATTACAGTAGTCTTTCGCATGGTTTAAAGGACACGTGTACCATTAGGCGATTCATGGGATGTTGAAAAAGGAAAGATATTGAAGAATTATACTCCTCAGTCACTTAGTAATAATCCATTTGGGTAAAACTGTCAGAGAGCATGGAACTTGTGTGTGTGGACTGTGTAGAGGATTAAACAAGAGAGGTAGATATGGCCTGATTTAAGGCTTTTTTGGGGTCTCTCATGTTAACACACACCAGGCATTCAGTGATATACTGGCTGCAGTGAAGAATGGAATATGAAATTCAAACAGTNGTGTGGACTGTGTAGAGGATTAAACAAGAGAGGTAGATATGGCCTGATTTAAGGCTTTTTTGGGGACTCTCATGTTAACACACACCAGGCATTCAGTGATATACTGGCTGCAGTGAAGAATGGAATATGAAATTCAAACAGTTTGCGTAAACTGGAATCACAATAGTACTGTGGTTTGTAATGTCAGGCTGAAACTTGTTATATATCTACCTCTCTCATGAAATTTATTTTGCAGGCCATCTAAAACTGCCTGTAACCTGTTACCCCCCCCCCCTATATGAGAGTTTTCAATATTTATGTTTTATTGTAGTTCTTACTATCAGATTCGAGTAGTTTGCCTTTAACAATTACAGCTTAACCATGAAAACCTTTGAAAAACCATGAAAATTAAATGTTTGTATTTTTCTTAAGTCAATTTTGTTTTTCTCTTTGTATTATCATCACAATTATATTGTTTTCTTTATATAGACGATAAAAAGTTAGGGACATTAATTTGTGTAATGCCATTCAACTAAAAAAGTTTCTAAACCGTAACCAGCTATTAGATTATCTAAGCAGCCAAAATAGTGCAAATGGTATGGAAAACATCAATACTAATATCATCATCTTGGTACTTTTCCATTGCACAGCTTATGCTTTAATTGCAGCAGACATATCTAAAGTAACAAATGTTTACACCTGTCCAGTTTTTTCCTGTAGCTTTCTGTGATAGTGTCGGCATTTCTGGAATAGTGAAATTCTGTAATTGGCAAAGAAGTTGGTGTCAAGTAGCCTACTATTGATTGCTTCTTTGCTCCTTCAATATTTGAGGATGTTAACCCCACAGCCCACTGCCCATAGCCTGATACTTGTTTTGACTTATTGAATATTGTTCTGCACACAGGCCACAAGAAATCAGATTGCATAGCTTCAACACGAGTTCTGTTTACACAATATTGTTACATGTTGCTCTGAATCGCTTCCCTCGCCCCGTCCCACTCGAGCGAGCAAAGAGTTTTGAAGAGTAGAGTTGTATCCTGAGGAGTGTATGGAGATTTACAAAGGCATGCTGCCGTCACTGCAATATTTCTATTGCGACTCGTGCCACCTTCTGCCCTTGAGCAGATTGAATTTCTGGGGCTATCATTGCAAGAAGTTGTAGTCATTGCCCTAGCCTCTCTTAGATTGAACTCGGGGTGCGGCGAACCGTCTTGATGGTGCTAGCTTGTTTATTTAAGCTACGGCAGGCCTCCAAGTCAACAGTCTAGAGTTTGGAGGATTGTAGGACCTTAAAATCCAGGTGTGCGAAGAGAATGAAGTGACAAGCCAGCAAAATGACGAGTGGTGACAACAGTGACCAGCGGGAGTGAAGTCTGTGGACTGCAAGCTTCAGTACAGTGGAGAGTGAGACTGACGAGCAAGACTATCGAATTGGATGCTTGAGTGTAAGACATTCGGAATGATGGCAATAGACAGACTGAACATGTGTTGACTGAACATGTGTAAATAATAAGTGTGAATTAAGTGACTACAGCCAATATAGAGATAGTGAGTAGGACTTTAATTAGAATCGAGGTAGACAATAAATATTGCACTCACTTAGAATAACAAAGGTAATAGCGGAGATATGTAGTTTGATGTTGTAAATTATAGCTGTGTGAATATTAAAGCACTTATAAGAAATGAACAATTTAATTCAGCTCTTTTATTTTATTAAGATCTCAATCCCTATTGAACTCGGATACGCTTCTGTGGCATCCTGTAACAATATATTATTTTTCCCCCAATAACGGACTCATTGTGGACTCAGTGTGCTTTTGAAAGATACAAGGCTGAAGATATTTCTCAAAAATCTTGGTAGAAGGAATATCTTGTGGAATATCAATGCCCGTAACCAATACCTCTATATCTGTACTTTCCTCTTGAATTATAATCTCATGTATTGAATGGGTTGTGCCACCACCAAATGGTTTTTATTTTAAATTTAGGTTAAAACATCCCAATAAGTGCGAAACAATATTACCTGTTGAAGATATTTCTGAAGATAGAATTTGATTGTTACACTTAATTTTGTTGCACGTAGTAGTTTCTTACTCAAGCAACATTACCAGGTCCGCACTTCTTGCAAGGTGCCTGATAGTCAGTCCTAAACTGAAATGCTTGGCATTTTCCATTTACCAAACTGCATTGCATGAATCTTCTGTATATGAATGCATTGAACTTTTCTTAACTCTCTCATTAGCAGCTCGTGTTGGCTTTCCTATTGTCATATAAGGAACAAAAGCACATAATCCATCTGGTGCCTTTATTTCACCAATGCCAAGAATTTGACTGAAGGAGGCCATGGCATTGAAGGTAAATTTTTATAAGCCATTAGGATATGTTGCCTCAAAATCATGGCTACCTCTTGTATTATTCACATATCTGATGAAGCAGTTTCAAAAGCATTTTATATGGCTTGTCCAGGTTGTAAGAATGATGAACACACAAGGAAGTTTGGCTGACAAAACAATATGTAATTGCCAAAATGGTTTTGTAACTTTGCTTTAAATATATTAGTTCTGTAGTTTTCATTGTAAAAGTGATGTTGATGGTTTGTTTCGTCCAAAAATACTTTTGTAAATGCACTTCTGGTATGGCACCTATGCACCTGTGGGGTGCACTCGAAAGTGAGCGTCAATTTAAATGTCTGTTAGTTGTGAGCTTCTGGTGTTTGATCAGTCAAGTTTATTTATTTTATGATATAAAATGTCTATTGTCGTTGGTTAAAAAAATGTATTTCGAGTTTGTTATAAATTATTGTTTGCTCTCCGGACTTGTCCGAAGGGGCGGCCTGGTGACGTGGGGGCATGAGGTGATTAATGTTTGCAGAATATACAAGAAAAACTTGAGACATTTCTGATATTTGAGTTGCATGCATTTTCTGGGAAAACTGTAAGAAATAGGTAGGAGAAGATATTGGCACAGAATATTGTCTATGAATATATTTTTAAGTTAAAAAAAAGTATATATTAATGAAAGTGCCATAACAGGGGATCAAAAAATGTATGTTTAATTTATTTTCTTAAAACGTCAGATTTTTTTTGTTAGTCTGGAGTTTTTGGGTTATGCTGTAGTTGACAAAGGGTAAACAATTGAAATCTTTCTTTACGTGGTAAAAGATAAATAAAGAACTGTTTTGGACACTCTCGTGGTGGAGGAGGGTGTTTTATATCATGGCCCATGGTTTACATGTTAACATGTGCCAGTAATTTTTCTTCATACTATCATCATGGTTTGCATATCATCAGACATTAAATTTTTTGTTGAAAAATATTAATAATACTTATTGAAAGGGAACTGTTTAATGGCGCTAAAACAGATAGATCTCTAGTGTCAATTTAGACATGCTGGTAAATAATAATTTGATGTAATCAGTGGCACTTTTAATGCAAAAATAATATAAAATAAGAGTTAGAATCACAATTATTTCTATTAAGTAATTTGGTGGAGACAGATTTTGCTGTGGCTTCATACCTCTGTACACTTTCACACTATAGGCGATTCACTGTTACTTTACACTTTTCGGAAGCCCTGCTTGGGCACTGATTACGTATCCTTCCACTACAGGTAAACATAAACACGGCCATGTGACTTCTACATTTTAACTGTCAAATACTTTGTTTACTGTTTTCAGCTGTTCAAAGAATTATCGTATTTGAAAATAATTTTTACGGTTATTATTTTACATTGTTAACATACATTGGCACATTACATGTAATACACGTTAATATTTTGCAGCGACTGTATTTAACCCTGTTACAACTGTGGGGGAAAGAACTGTAGTATTTAACCTTTTGTTATTGATGTGTGTTGGGTTATTTCGTTAAAATAAATATAAAAAAGTAGTGGCAACCAGTCCAACAAAATGACAGTAAATTCAAGCACGCAACTTGTGTTGCTTATTTTTTGTACGTAGCAGCAACCAACATAAAAGATAGTGGTGAACATTCACACAAATAGGCATACCGTAACTTTTATTCCTCTAATATTTCTTTGCATAGGTACTTAGTTTTTACAAGGTTTTTTAATTTTCTTTCTGGGTTTAGTATTTTGTTGGGATTGTGGCAAACATTCAAATCACAGAAACGTAAGCACATAACACAATTGTGTTTCAAACACCCAGGGCAACATTACATACGGTAGTTGTGATGACTAAACAGACGTGACTTTCAAATAAATATTTTAATCATAAAAACAGTTCACGATATAAAGGTATAAATTTTGCACAACCAATACTTGCAATTGTACACAAACTGGCCCAGCGTATGCGACAACACCCTTTCACATGCAGCAGTCACGACACACGTTACAGTGTATTTATTCCTGCCGATGGAAACACTAATTTACTACGCCATTGTAACTTGCCTAGGTGATTTAAAAAAACACAATGTGTACAAACTTGATGTGGTAATTATAAGTATTTTTTGCTGAAAGAAAAATTAACACTTTGTTCGGCAACAAGCAACATGCTGCAACATGCCATGTCATGTTGCCGCACTTCTGCCAACTTCAGATTTATAACCGTCTCGTTATCACATCTAAATATATGCAATAAGTATTCAAACATTAAAATCTTGTTTCAGTTGTAAATTAAAAATTAAGAAATCATTAATCATTAATTTTGCTGTAATAAGTATGAAATATGCTAAAATTGAATAATGTATAATTTTCCTTCTACTGCTAGTGGTGCGAAACTGCCCCAGAAAGAGAGAATGACAAGCTCCGCTCCGCCTATTCAAGTTTCTTCCTGGACGGAAAAAAAACACTGTATCACTAGGGCCTACGCATTGTAATTTGCACTGATATTTTTAACTGTTACAATGAAATATGTTTCCATCAGTGCTACCTAAAAATGTAAATATTTCATTAGGCAATGTTGAATGTAGAAATAGCATACAAAAAAAATAGGTTAAAACAGTATTTTAACTGTGAACTATTTCTTTCTAGTCGTTGTTAACACATCCCTGCTCTCACTGTTTTTATTTCGTATTGAATACAAAATAAATATACCAAGTTATAGAAAAAAAACTATGTTAAAGTTTCATTTATTCAAGAATACAATACTTTCAAGTTAATCACAGTGTGTATATTGTGGTATAAAAGCTATTAAAAAAAAATAGGTTGACATGTTACTGCTATGGTGATTTTTCAAAGGTTTGTTTCAGAACATCCGAAGAAACTATGAATGGACTCTATACAAATATTGTTCCATTTTAAATATTTTATATAATCTTAGTGGTTTTATAATATTTATTTCAGCTCCACTTTTTTAGCTTGCTTTACCCGTAGGCACACATGAAACAACTCCAACTTTGTGAAGGAGGAGGGGGGACAAACCTTTAGGCATCCCCTTCTTTTTCTTCATTTTTGCACCCCTTACAGATTTAATTTTTCTACAATCAATACCCAAATGATTTGTGGCATAATAGACAAAAAATATCATTAATCTAGAAGTGAAAATTTTAAGATTCTAGAATATGTTTTAATCAATAATTGTTGCAAACATTTTTTTAAAATTAAATTAATTTTCAAAAACTTTAAGACAGTGATCGTGTCCTCCCTTCCTTTTGTTACTTTACCACTCTTAAGAATTATTTTCTGTTTTGTATTTTGCTGTATTTTTATTAGAGTTTAAATAGTGAACAAGGAATTCGTAAATTGTCAATATAATAATAAACAAGGCTACAGGTACAGTGGGCTAATAAAATGTACAGGTAATATATTGCAAAGTGTTGAAATGAAAATTAATTTGCAGGGTTCCTCTCAAAGTGTATGAAGCGAACAGCGCTAGGGATGCACTTGCAAAGGCCATCTTCAGCAAGTTGTTTGACCACATAGTTCAGAGGATTAACAAATCTATTCCTTTCAAAGCATCCAGCTACTACATTGGTGTGCTAGACATTGCAGGTTTTGGTACGTAGAAAACCATTTAATTACAAGTCTTTACAGTGCAATATCTATCAAGGCTACTTTTGCATGAGTAATCAGTATGACGAAACATTATTTGAATATATATTTTGGTGAACAACGGTTACTATGTACCTTTTAATTATTTTTGTCAGTGCTGTACGCTTCCATATGTAGAGATGCGTGGCGCAGTTTCCATATAACATTTCTCAGGTTTAACTAGCAACATTAGGTACACAGAAGATGTGTAATTCTGAAAGAAAAAAAAATGTAATTTGAACCATGTTTTTGGTGACAAATTTAGATTATTTACCATTGCACTATTTGACACTGTCAATACTTTGTGTATCTTTGTTTTTTTTTTTTTTCCCCCCCCCAAAAAAATTTATATTACGTTACAGATATTTTCTGAACGTTTTCAACTTCTTGCAGTGGAAATTAATGCTTATGAATAAAGTTTGTTTCTCTTATTGTTATACATAAAGTAATTTATTCTTTGATATCAAAAATATAATTGTTTTCACTTTTCAGAAAGTATGGTGATATTGCTTAACACATAAATATGTTTATATGTAGTTGGTTTGCTGTGGAACTCATTCAAAGTAAACCTTTGTAAAATGTTGGGTGCATACATGGGTATATGTTGTTTTGTTAGTTTTTGTTTCCTTTCATTATTGCATGTGCATCTATTCTTATTCTTAATTGTGTAGGTGTACATCTACAAGACACTTGTAAACACACAAATGCACCATGTTGCCTCCCACACTGCTTCCAACACCACCACATTCAGCTACTTAAAACATTTCATTTACATGAACAAAATATTACTACATAAACACATAATTTTCCCTTAAATGAAATCTGAGGGTTTCAATGATAGTTTCAATGACATGCATGCTTTGGTCGGATACGGAGACACTGAAGAGGTGCTGTTTATGCCAGGATTCTACGCTTGCCCCAGCCAATTGCTTTTGATTTTTCCATGGTCAGAGCCTTAGAGTTGGGTGATCTGCTGTTCCTGATGACCTTGTGACCCTCATTTTACGATTCCTGTTTCAATAATACCACAGTTTTGAGGNTCGAGGTTTACCCCTACATTTCTTTGTTGCGTCTACTATTCACTACTTCATACCTACGAGAAACTCTGTACGGTATGGATTTTTTGACTGGCCAGATTTGTAGAATGGCCTCAAGTTGGTTTTTCAGCAATTAACTTGGCTTGTGTTGGCCATAATTAGTTTTGAATGTGGTACCTCATGTTTTTCCTAAATGGTGGCTAGCTTCCATACCTAACCCTGTTGTATCACTGCTGTGTGACCTTCACGTATTCCGCAGATTTTCTTTGTGCATGTATGTCATATTAGTTTTTCGCCTTTGCCTGTTTAAATAGTAATGGTGATTTTACCTGATGTAGTACTTTAGGAACCTTGTTATTCATAATTACAGGTATTAATGTTGTAACTGGTCAGCTGATCAATGTTTCGTGATGATGCAACCTCAAGACCTGAGAGAGGCATGCAATAGTACTCTAATAATGCCTGCCGATATTCCTTTCCCTTTTCATTTTTTCACAGTAAGTTTTATTCCCTTCTCCTTTTCTGCCACGTAATTGCGCTGAGGGTAGTATGGATTGTAATGTGAATTAAAGTTCAAGTGAAAAGATTTTAAGTAAAGGTGACAAGTAGGCCGCTAGGCTACCAATAATGTATAAAAAGACAGAAGCACAAGTATTCATAGTCTAGTACTTGTCAACAGGCGCACACAATGGACGACACATTTTTCTTGCGTGTTTGCATCGTTTTGCTGGCTAGGTCAGCTATTGCTTTGAATGTGGTAGGGCTCTCACAACTCAAGCAATAGCTCAGAACTCAGATGCTGGGAATTAGCTCACCAATTTCTAACATAATCCAGGCAGCCCCCAGGCCTCAATATAAGGTAATCACAGTTCCAAAGCCATAATCGACAGCTATACCTGCAACATTTCAATTTGATAGCCACATCCTAGTTTGCCACCTGGCCATTACGTTCACTACCAACATCACCCTATTGCAATGCCTTACAACTCACCACCCGATGAAGCTGGCCTAACCAGCGAAACGTTGTGACCACGCAACCGCATGAAAAATGTGTTGTCTTTATTTACGCGTGTGCATGTTGGCAAGTGTGAGTACTTGTGCTTTCTGTCCTTTTATACATTAATCATTNCACATGAAAAATGTGTTGTCTTTATTAACGTGTGTGCATGTTGGCAAGTGTGAGTACTTGTGCTTTCTGTCCTTTTATACATTAATAATTTGTATTCATAGTGCCGATAAGATATACAGTAAAACCTCATTAAAAAAAACCTCTCTGTAAAATTTCTTATTTATACAAACTTGTCTTCTTTCCTTTTGCAGTGAAATAAGGGATTTAATGTCAATTTATATGCTTAATGTCAAGTATTTTTTAATTTCTATTATAGTGTAATGTCAAGTCCACTGGTAAAAAGAAGTCTTGCTGAATCACAGAGCCAACATTTTTACTTTTTTTTTGAGATTTTATGTTTTCTACTATGTAATTATCACAACCAGGTGTTAAAGAAACCTCATTATTTCAAACTTTTATATATATATATATATATATATATATATATCCTGAAAGTAGAAAATACAATTTTAATTTTTCCTATTGTTGCAGTATCACTGATTTCAACCCACTGGGTCACATTTAGAGTTCAGCAAAATCTTGTAGCTAGTTAGAGAGAAACGTGGACTTCAGAAATTGCTACACTTACAAATTCAGCAATACAGAGCATTACATAAGTAGTGCGAACAGTAGGACTCTTTGTAGTATGCATAGGAGAAAATTATGTATTAATGAATAGTGATGGGCAGATACTCAAATTTTTTCGATACCAGTACCCTGATTGATTCCATAGGTTAGCTTTTTGATAATAGATACTATTACAGATACATTTTATTACAAATCTTCACTAATATTTGTTAAACAATTTGCTACCTTATTTTAAAAATTGGAAGATCAATATTGTGATTTGGTAACATTATATAGAATACTATGAATGGTGCTGCTATAACTAAAAATAATTATTTAAATGAACAGTATCATTGCACTAAAAAAATTTTTCAGGCCAAGAAATTGATTGTACAGTGAAATCCCGATATTTCGCATCCCGATTATTAGTATGTCCCGCTAATTCGTGTAAATTTGCCGGTCCCTTGAGAAAATCCCTTTAATTCGTAAAAAACCAATGCATTCCGGTCCCCACGATAATACGTATTTATTTTGGTGCTCGAGCTCAATTAAAACGTCTTATAATTCTTATTTCCAACTTAAAAATCTTGTTAACTCGTAATGTTTGTAACCCTAGACTGTCCACCAGCTCTATATTTATGCAATTTGTGCAGGGTAAAAAAGACCGGAAGGGTACTGAGGGACTAGAAGGGTTGGAAGGGCAGGTAATGATGCCGAGTAGGCTGTGAGGCGATGTGTCTGTGATTCCCAGAACTAAGAGGCGCCTTGCTGTCCGGTCTACGGTTATGAGAGGGTGGGAAGGAGCAGAGCGAGTGAAAAGTTAGTCAGTTCGGTCTTAGCCCTATGTCTCCGAAAAGAGGTAATAAGTGTCTTTCCATTAGAGAAAAAAAGAATTCATTAACGCCGTGGCCGGTGATGATAAAAAAAATTTACATGTCCAAACGTTATAACGTTCCTCCTTCCACAATAACATCAATTCTGAAGAACAAGGACAAAATCGCCTCCCAGATATCGGACAGCAAAGTAAAGCGTTTTAAGACTGGTGAGTATCCACAACTAGAAGATAATTTAAAAAAANGTTTTAAGACTGGTTAGTATCCTCAACTAGAAGATAATTTAAAAAAAATGGTTTGCGCAAGCACGGAATTCGAATGTACCAGTTGGAGGAAACATTTTAAGAGAAAAAGCAAACATTTTCACAGAAAATATGGGAATTAAAGACTTTCGTGCGAGTGATGGTTGGTTTGATAGGTTTAAAAAAAGGCACAGCATAAAATTGAAGAAGCTTAGTGGGAAAAGTGCGAGTGTATCGGCCGACGTTTGTTCTGAGTGGAAATACGAATTGGAAGAAATAATCGATTCTTATGAGCCCAACAACATTTTTAATGCAGATGAGACGGTGTTATTTTATAAGTGTCTCCCCGACCGATCAATGTGTTTTAAGGAAGAAAAGTGTCATGGCGGAAAAAATAGTAATGAACGTGTAACCATATTGTTGGCCGCCAACATGGACGGAT
>NQII01000361.1:490607-576425 GCA_002778355.1 Clitarchus hookeri | reverse complement strand
ACGGCCCACAACAATACCCCACTGCTCAGTCATGTTAATGTTGTGTTTTTGCTTGCCAACACTACTTCTAAGCTGCAGCCTCTAGACCAGGGCATAATTAAAACGTTAAAAACCTTTTACCGCAAGTAAGTAGTGATGCAACTCCTTGAGAGCATCGAAGATGGGCAGGATCATAAAATCACTTTATTTTCAGCCATGAACATTGTTCACAAGGCGTGGCAAAGTGTTAGCGAAAGCACAATAAAAAACTGATTTCGTGCTTGTGGATTCACGAAGGTGGAACTTTCATCAGCAGTTACTGAACATGACTTAGAATTCCCTGTGAATTGGAATTGTCTTCCTCAAAATGAAGAAAATTCTATAACGTTTGAAAATTTCGTCCATTTTGACGATGGCCTAGCGGTAGTGGGGATTCTAACTGATGACGAAATTGTGGCTCCATCTCGGGACATTGGTGGTGAAGGTGTTGACGAAGATGATGCGCTGACAATTACACCTAAAGTGGCTAAACAATACATCAACAACGTGCGCCATTTCTTAGCGAAATAAGACGTTGGCGATGAAGTATTTTCTGCTTTGAACATGCTTGACAAAGCCATCGATAATACCCGTATGCAAGGCTTCCACCAAAATAAAATTAACAGATTTTTTTCAACGTAAATTTAATGTGTTTTTTATTAATGTAATTATTGATTTATGTATACATAATATGTAGCCATGCATTAATCATTATATATTAATGCAAATTTGCATTAATCTCGTTATTATGTATTTTTTATTTTTTTGCTCCCGATTATTGGTAATCCCGCTAATTTGAATATCTCGATAATTCATATTTAACACTCAGTCCCTTGACAATACGAATTATCGGGATTCTACTGTACTAGATTCTAATCCTAAACTTGTTTTTCAGAAATATTTTCTGAAAAAAAAAAAAAAAAAGTTGTTAGAATAGAGTAAATGCAGCATTAAAACACAGCAGATAACATTCACATCATGACTCAAGTGTTGGACACATTTTTTTTTCCAACAGCAGTGTTTACAAGGAATAAAATTTTTTCAGTTTGAAGAATTAGTATTGTCGATACCTCTCAATACTGCTAGTATCAAGGGTATCGAGAATATGCTAGTATCAAGGATATCAAGAATCTGAACCGGCCCATCCCTATTAGTTAACAATGCTGTCGCCAGTGTTATTGTTAGTTTTCTCAGATCTGATAGTGATGGCAATAGAATTAGTGTTGGTAGGCCTAACAGTAGCATTTATAAAAACTTTAAAAAATGATGGAAGCGTTAATGGAATCAAATATGGTGTAGACATTTACTTAAATTTTTATAACAACACAGCATATTTGTAATGTTTACAGACTTCGCGGGGAGTCAAAGTAGATACAAGGCAAAGTACTCTGCTTATCATCCGCAAGTCTTGGGGGAAACTATTTGTGTCTTGCCAACTGTGATTTTGGGGCTAATTTATGCATGTTGTCTGGGGTTCCAATCAAGGGTGGATTCAGAGGAGGATGGGGGTCACAGGACATGACCCCTGCCTCTCCTGAAACCTTCACATAGACATGAAACTGTCCTGTAAAAGTTTTAAAACTGAAATCAAATAATATCAGAAATGTTTGTAATACTTATTTTATTTTATTAATTTAATATTGTTTCTTATAATTATGATGAAAAAGTGCCCCTCTCCCATACCATGAGTCTAAAGTCTAGACCTACACCTGCACAACGGGAAAATATCCCCCTCCCCCCATCTTCCCAGTCTAAACCAAAAGTCTTGNATCCCCCTCCCCCCATCTTCCCAGTCTAAACCAAAAGTCTTGATATGTCTACTCTTGGGTCCAGTTAGATTTGTGGAACAGTACAATGTTACAGAGTGCAGTTAAGTTAAATGAAAATGGTACAAATCATTAATGTAAATAGGTTTACTGATCCTGGAAAAAGAGTTGAATGTGTGATATTGGGTAACTAATTTTTTTGTTGCATTGAAAAAAGAAGTTACCAGATGCACTGACATGCTGAAAACTATTTCTTTAAAATTGTGATGATAATTAATTACATGTTAAATTTCAAGTATTCAAAAATTGTAAAAATGCATTAATAGTATTAGTGGACTAATGATGTTCAAGAGGCATTATTTCATAAAGATACATAATTTGAAATTTTTAAATGTTACGCACCTGGTGTTACTGTATAGTATGTTTTTTCCTGTTTTTTTTGACACAATTTTTCTTGCTAATTTTGTTTCAGAATTTTTTAAGGTAAACAGCTTTGAGCAATTCTGCATTAATTACTGCAATGAGAAATTGCAGCAGTTCTTTAACGAACGGATTTTGAAAGATGAGCAGCTTCTTTATGAAAAGGAAGCACTTAATGTTCCTAAAATCAATTTCAGTGACAACCAAGACTGTATTGGTAAGTGTGAGTTGGCTGTTAATACTCACTTATGTGAATATTGTAAAATAATGTTAATAGAAATTGTGCACTTTTTTTTAACTGTTATTGTACTAGTATTATATACCTCCCGAGTATTGCAACTGAATTTTTTTGTTTTGTTTTTTTTAATTATGACTAAACAGAATTCTTATGTTTTGAATGCTTGCCAAAACATCTCTCCTACACAATGTCCCACGTCACACACACGTGTTAACTCACCTGTAACTTTATTTATTTTAATTATGAAGCTAGTTTCAAACCAAGAAATCCCAAAAGCAGAAAGATGTGGTGATTATAGTTGAGGCTCCCAGATATTTCACTGAAATAAAAAGACATTTTGGTTAAGGGCTCTGTTTTGTAGCAAGTACAAATACTAAATTTTGCTTTCAATATGTTTGTATGTCCAAATAAACATGAGTATTTTTTGCATTTTATACACTGAAATGTTCAGTGTGTCCATTACGATCATCCATTACTTCAATTAAACATTATTCATATGGCATCTAGTTCGTATGGACACGTTGTTTGTAAAGACACATTTTCAGGAATATCTAAAATTAAAAAAATATTTGGTAGAAAAATTTTAAAAGCAAAAGAATTACTGTGAAAATTTATTAAAACAGAGTTGCAAACTGCTACAAAGAAAAAAAAATTTGTTGTATGGGTTCTACTCTCACATGATGCATTGCATGATGTAAATAAAAGAAACCCACCAGAAATTTATTAATATTTACAGTTGCTAACACACAGCGCATGAGCAAGGTCATTGACCCGTCAGCTCTTCCATAGTGTGGCCTCCACTGGTACAGTTCTCTTTTTCGCGCTGTACTTGTCTGCCAAGATACGCATGTGCAACACGGCAAATTGCACATCCTGCCCCATGGCAGCTGTGCCAACCAATGTTGACACTGATGTGTGCTGTAAGCAGCAAAAAATGTCTGCCTGTTACCCTAATTTTTCTTCCTATCCTGTTCCACCCATCTTATTCCCATTAACGTCACTTTTTTTTTTTAAATTTGCACAACTGTTCTGAGCCAGCAGAGTTTACCTCATTTTAATCATAACCCTTTTACCCATTAAAGTAATTTTACTTTTGGTGAATGAATCTTTTATTTTTCTGTGGCAATATGTTTAAAAATGTAATTTGCTACTGATGCAATGTTTTATTTGAAATTGTAATAACATTGTGTTTATTATAATATTTTTTGCAATCTGTTAGGCATATACACTGATGGAGTACAGTTTTGAAGTGAAGATGTCTACGTGTTGAAATATTATTTCATTAATGTAAAAAATCTCATTTTTTCATGGGAAATGTAAACATGGGTTGAATCACGCTGTATGTTAGGCTTATGTGCAATGCAGTGGTCCAATTTTTTTGTTAATTTTTACTTGTTGGTCATTTCTGCACAACTGAGGTTTTGCCTATCAAATTAATTTTTATTCCATCAATGAAAAGAATATTAAATGTCTCATTTCTTCATGAAAAATGTAAACACAGGCCGTATTACGACTGTTGTGTAAGCATTTACAGAACATTACAGTCTGTTTTTTTTTGTACACATTCATTTGTTCAGTGGTTTTTTTCTGCATAACTGTGGTATTGTTTTGCTCAAAATACATTACCCTATTAAATTAATTTATTTTTCATCAATTAAAATAATGTGCGATTTCCTACCAGAAAATGTAAACACAAGCAGTATCACTGTTGTGTTAACTGTATGCACAATGTTGCAGTCTGCTTTTTTTTTTTTTTTTTTTTTTTTTTTTTTTTTTTTTTTTTTTTTTTTTTTGTTAATTTTAGCTTGCTTGGAATTTTTTTTTTTACATAATTGGGCTATAATTTTACTCAGATTACATTACCTTACATAAATTTACATTTCATCAATAAAAATGCATAATTTTTCTATCAGATGTGTGAATGTGACTTCAGTTAGCAAAATGTGCTGTTTTGACACAATTTCAATGTTTAGGGATGCCCACATGAGTCTGAATTTGGCTGTATCGGTTTGTACGGACAAATTTTGAGGAACCGTGATTGTGTGTACAATCTAGGTTTGACTGTAATCTTGTGTACTAACTACAGTACATGTTTCGCATTAGTTATGTACAACAATATGTTTTTTTGATAACTTTGGAGCCTTAGTATTAACAAATGTTTCATGCAGAAGTTCTGCAATTGCCATGCTCTATCATCATCTAGGAAAATTGCTTGTGGCCAGTAAGAAAAAATTGCACATAAAACTGCTACAATTTTATTTGAGATGAATATTTTAACTCTCTGAGTTGCAATAAATACTAGCAGCATTATTTACGAGTTGATTAGTTTGAACTTGTTTTTGCGTTGTTGTTGGAATATGTGTATAGCTCCACGCATTAGTCTCGTCAAAATGAGTACTAATGTAGCATGTTGTTGACTTCTTCAACAACAAATATTTTGCATATTGAATTGAAATTTCTTTATTTACAAACTAAAATAATTTATGAAATTGTTGCACTTATTTAAATAATAAAAATTTTTTTGTGGACAGTATCTCTAATTTCAGGAGTAGTTTCACTTGGCATTGAAAAAACATATATATAGTACTTCTTTAAGAAAGTTAATGCAACAGCTTTCATACAGGCATGTATTTTCTGCCAGGTCGTAAACCTTTAGTATTGATGGTACTAACACTACATGCAGGTAATGTTTACTTAAAATTACCAAGAATTATTCTGGAAAGTATTAAAGATTCCAAATTTATAAATTTTTCTCAAAACCTCAAAATTTGGTTTATATGTAATTACCAAATATGTTTCAGTATTTGAAACAACTAAATTACATTTAAATAAAAAATAGCATTATTTGTATAGCTGTGGAATCTTATTTTCTATCCCTTTCATGTTTTAATATGGAATTGTAGCACTTACAAAATTATGCTATATATGTGACCAGCCATAATTGTTTCTTACCTGCATCTTCATTTTAGAATTGCAAGAGAAAGTGAAACAGAAGCTTTATAGCTTTGGAATTTGTTGAGTTTTAATTTCAGCTCTACCAAAATTATTGGAAATTAATTGATTTACATAACTGCACAAACTCATTGTATATTATAATAGTATTGTAATTTCACGAAATAGTAATTTTCTATGAAAATTGTAATGAAAAGGTTGTGTGTCATTGTTGGGTATGACTTATGATTAGGGTTGTGTGAATATAACTTTTTTTCTCTCAAAACGAAAACAAAAAATATGCTACGAACTTTTGTGAAACTAAAATGAAAAATTATTTCATAAGAGCTCAGTCTTAATGAAAGTTTAACAAATTTCATAACATTGCAGCAATTTATTCATTGTGATGAATTTGTTGCAAAGCAAAACTAAAAACATATAGTATATAGAGTATTTACCACAGGGGTTATTGCCTATGCTTAAATTCCCATTTTA
The DNA here is from genome assembly GCA_002778355.1 of Clitarchus hookeri. Lineage (NCBI taxonomy): Eukaryota > Metazoa > Arthropoda > Insecta > Phasmatodea > Phasmatidae > Clitarchus > Clitarchus hookeri. Next base: position 570,557 of record NQII01000361.1, on the reverse strand, counting down.
TGCTGTTATTTATGTTATAAAATAATAAAAATAAACAAGATGGCTTACAGACAAAAATTTCCTTTGCTGGTGCACTAAATGAACATTCATGAAACCCCTGAATATTCATTGAAATATATGATTTTCGTTTTGTTACAATTTTCTGCAACTAAATTTCTTACCCAAATAAAACTGAAAGTTGTTATTTTTCGTTTTCGTTTCGGTATACCAAATATTCTCACAATTCTACGTACAATGTCGCACCAGTAAGAAAGCTTTTTGTGCCTATGTGGTCAATCAAATGAATTACAGTACTATGTTTAATTGAAAATAATATTAACACTGTTGAGCACCAAATGATACTTTTTTTAATTATGGTTATTAATATTTCTATAATATTTTTTACTATGTCAATGAATTCCTAATCAGTCAGATTTTAATTTCTTAATTTTTCAAATGTTTGCTGTCAGATCTGATAGAAGCAAAAGCTCAGGGTATTTTCCACATCCTGGATGAAGAGTCGAAGTTGCNTAATGTTTGCTGTCAGATCTGATAGAAGCAAAAGCTCAGGGTATTTTCCACATCCTGGATGAAGAGTCGAAGTTGCCAAAACCAGCGGCCGACCACTTTACCATGGAGGTTCACCGGCAGTGGACAGGCCACTTCAGACTGGCGTTCCCTCGTGCGTCAAAACTGCGGGATCACAGAGAGATTCTTGACAGTGAGGGTTTTATGATACGTCATTTTGCAGGAGCTGTGTGCTACCACACGGTAAGAAATACTGTTTTGTGATGCATATATTGTGTGATACATGTATTATTGGGGAACAGAAATGTTAGTTACAGAAATGTTGTACTCTTTATTTTATCAATTTACAAAAAGGCAAGTGTTTCATTTTGAAATTTTTAAAAGAATAGGTCCACCACCAAAATTAATACTTAAACTTCTGTATTATGTTATCTGGAGATGATAAAGCAAATTTGTTTCAAACATCTCCATTCAATATTTGTAATTGCAAAAACATTTATGGTAACTACTGCTACCTGATATAAAGGGTGTTGCCTGCCAGGATTTTGTATGTCCAACCCCTAGAAGTAAGGGAGTATTAAGGGCTACATAGGCACTTCCATCACGTGCCTCATCATAGTCTCTACGCATCAGACACTGAATTGGCATGCAGCTTTTTTATTGGCAACTTGCCTTTGACGCTAATACACTCAATGTGGAAGAATGAAGGTGTACTGGCTCAGTATCCCTCTAGAGATTAGAGAAACAGTCTCTCCTTAACAAGGATTTCAAGGAGGCTGTATGGGCCTGGGGACGTCTGATCCTTGGTCAACAAAGTGTGTAGCTGGGCACTGANACAAGGATTTCAAGGAGGCTGTATGGGCCTGGGGACGTCTGATCCTTGGTCAACAAAGTGTGTAGCTGGGCACTGAGGGTTATGCTATCCCTTTTGTATCCTGTCTGGTGATTGGGTATTTAGGAATAGCTGCTAGCACACAGCTATGCACTGTCAGCGATGTTACGTTAAATTCATAGGATAAAAATACAAGAATAATAGAGAATTATTATTTGGTACATTCAGTGGGTGTCCTGGAGGTACAGGCATGACCNAAGGTTATGCTATCCCTTTTGTATCCTGTCTGGTGATTGGGTATTTAGGAATAGCTGCTAGCACACAGCTATGCACTGTCAGCGATGTTACGTTAAATTCAGAGGATAAAAATACAAGAATAATAGAGAATTATTATTTGGTACATTCAGTGGGTGTCCTGGAGGTACAGGCATGACCGTAAAGTTGGTTTAAAACTATGTAGCAGCGCGGAGGAGGACAGGTTCTGGCGTGGTCCGTCCAGGAAGAAACTACTCTTCCTGGGCTGGTGTCTTGGGGTTGACCCCTGCCGGAGTCCTATTGATCGATTGGTGCCACAAAGTGTGCTTCACGATGGATGGTGGTCGGGTCTTTAGCGACTTGGGAAGAGGGCCTCCTGATTCCCCTAGGTGGGAAATTGTGTGAGCGGCATGACCAGCTACAGACCTCAACTGGCCCTCTTGGTTCACAGAGTTCCCCACGTAAGGATCCTACGGCTCTCAGTAAGCGGCATGACCAGCTTTTGGCCTGAGAGTCGTAGTGATTTTAACGTATTTGTTCTCCTCAAGCCTCAGGAGCCTCAGAGAAAAATTCTCCTCTTGCCACAGGGCACTAGAGAGCAGCATGACCAGCTAGCACTAGACACCAAATATTGACAAGAGGTGGAAGCACCCTTCAGAGGGGACTTGGGTTCAAAACTCTATTGTGGCGATTGTGCATGCCCCAAGAAGTAGTGGAGTGGATATGCACACAGAAGGCAAAGCGGCGAAGGTAGGCGAAAGCAAAAGAGAATGATAGGACATAAAAAAGAGGTTAACTGGTAGATATATGTTTTATTCCGTCAACAGACCTGTGCCTGCTAACGTGTGATGGACAAAGGACCAAGTTTGCCAAGCTGTTTGCTGCATGGTGGCAATGAGCTATCAATCAAAGTTCAGGGCAAGAGTNAATGAGCTATCAATCAAAGTTCAGGGCAAGAGTGACCCCGGTACGGCTATGCCTGGTGCGGATGAGGCACTTGGTTAACACTTGAAGCAAGGAGTATGCTCTGCGACAAGAGCTTCTGCCTAGGGTGTTGAGAAAAACAAATCCTGACAATAGTTTCGTAATACGGCTAAATTACACTGTTACTGCTGAAGGCAAGCAATATGACAAGCATGGCGAGGTAGCAAGAGTTGCAGATAAATCTCCAAAGAGAACTGCTTGCGAACTGCTCTGGAGGGCATGCAAGGGAATAAATACCCTTGAGAGACGTGGCGAGTGAGGGGTGGCTGGAGCAGGCCGTAAGGAGGAGGAANGCCAAACTTTTAATATACTGTATTGGGTTTTTATGTACTAATGCATTGTTGTAAAAAATAAGTTCCAGAAGATTCCGCTTAAAAAAAAATGCATATGAAAAAAGTAAATAGAAAATAGGAAACTTGCCTTTGAATGTAAAATGTTTATTAAACTCTACTTGTAAGCACATATCACTTGAACACATTGAGCAGATATTGAATAAATTTGTTTTTTTTACTGAAACTCTGTTGATGTTTTTGGTGGCCTAGGTAGTTGACACCCTTATATACTGCAAATGGATATAGTATTGTTTGTATTGTAGCAAAATTGTTAAAAGAAGCAGTAAAAATTATATTTCACAGCCTAAATAGAAAATTGTGGAGTTGGTATAGTAGTGTAGTTGAGACCAGATTTAGCATTTCCTTCACTTCTTCGAAGTAAAATAGGTTTTTTATGTGTGTGTGCGTGTGTGTGCGTGTGCGCGTGCGCGTGTGTGTGTGTGTTTTTTTTTTAGGGTTATGAATCTTTGAGATAAATTAGTTACAGTTGTTGAGCAGAATGTGTTAATTGCAATGTGACTATAGTCACTATTATTTATAAATATTTTTATGTTGTTTCACGCTGCCATGAAGTTACATTATAAAATGATAAAAATCTTCCACGAAGTGAGGGCGACATTCTCCCCTAAATTTGTCCCTCATCTCAACTGAGTGCTATTTTAAACTTGTTTTGTAATCAGTCTCGTGCAGATTTAATTCCTGTAATGTTAGGAAACTTCTGATAGCTCTGCAAGAAAAAAGGTGTGTGTTTTAATTGAGTGTAACCTCTTAACCAAAATTTAATTTGTCAGCCGTGACAAACAGTGAATTTCAAACTAGTTTGCCAAACAGTATTGGTGATATTTTGTACAATAAATAATAATGAATACAGTGATGCGTGATGCGTATTGAGCATAGTTTTTTTCGACTCCAACTCATCACATGCGGCGACACTAGACCCAGACGGAGAATCAAACCCAGAGTCTGCTTGCCTCCAGAGCCGACAGGCATGCTCCCAACCTGGGACCCCTAAGGAAACGGCGGACGAGTCACTACTGGCCAATATGCCAGACGTGCACGTAATATAATTGAATGGGAGAGTGGAAAAAGGATAGCATTCCACAAAATGGGGGAAGTAAACTGAGATAGCCATTTTGTAGTATTCATCTAACGAGTGCAAGAAGGGGAATATTCCAATCACATAGCATTGTTGAAACCGGCCTGGAAGTATTCGTTGATTGGAAGAAAGATAGCATCCCAGAAATGTTATCCTTCTTCCACACAATGTTGCACTAGCTGTGCCAGGAATATTGACTGTCTTCAAAACAGTATTGCATGTTACTGTCTCACTTATTCTATGGAGTTTTTTGACGTGTTATGCTCTATGTTGCTGTGTGACGAGGTTATGCGGAGTCTGAGTTGACTGGTATAAGCAGTATTTCATGACCGGTACGGTTCGACAGATTTACTACTGTTAATGCGGTACGGTATTGATCAACACATTGAAATTCGTAATATTTTCTGTATATTCAGAGGAAGAAATTGAGGAATCTAAAAGGAAACTAGGTAAGGTCAACAAAGAACTACATTCAAAGGAATTGCAGGAAACAACGTGAAGAAGAGGTGAAGAATTTGTGATAAGTGAAGGATTGTTAGTGGAGGCTTAAAGGACTGGTCCAGACTGTGGTGGTCTTAAGCAATGACTGGCTGTCCTCAGTGTTGAAGAAACACAATATAATAGCTACTGTATATAGCGGATGTTCCAAAAATGAACCTTTTAGGACTAATTGAGAGAGGCAATGTTGTTAGACATCGTCCATCATCAAAAAAATTGTAAAAAAAAACACATCATCCTTAAATTATGATGCAGGACCACATCCTGCCCTCCAGATCGTTTGCTACACCACGTGTCCATCGCATCTACTGCACTACTGTAGCTGCNGAAGAAATTGAGGAATCTAAAAGGAAACTAGGTAAGGTCAACAAAGAACTACATTCAAAGGAATTGCAGGAAACAATGTGAAGAAGAGGTGAAGAATTTGTGATAAGTGAAGGGTTGTTAGTGGAGGCTTAAAGGACTGGTCCAGACTGTGGTGATCTTAAGCAATGACTGGCTGTCCTCAGTGTTGAAGAAACACAATATAATAGCTACTGTATATAGCGGATGTTCCAAAAATGAACCTTTTAGGACTAATTGAGAGAGGCAATGTTGTTAGACATCGTCCATCATCAAAAAAATTTAAAAAAAAAACACATCATCCTTAAATTATGACGCAGGACCACATCCTGCCCTCCAGATCGTTTGCTACACCACGTGTCCATCGCATCTACCGCACTAGTGTAGCTGCAGCATACAGCGAGTGTCGACATGAGAGCAGTGCAGAGCAACCGCATACCATCCCCCTCCCCCGCGAGCAGACGAGGGTGCATAATGGCAGACCCAGCATATATCATAGTTCAGGCCCTGCTAGCATTTCAGGGTTTTTATTTTGTAATTCTCAAATTCACGTATTTTTCACCTGAATTGTTTCACCCTATTTTGATGCCATCCTAGTGTAGATTGTAACTGTTTTTGTTCCTGGAATATTCATGTATTTATTTTGTTAATTTATCATGCAAGTGTTTTATGTCCTTTTAATAGTTGCAAGTTACAGGCAAGCAGAAAGTAGTGCACGGCGAGCTGCGTGCCGCCATAGTTCGCGCCGCACGTGCTCGCCACATTCAGTTGCCATCTAGCATTTCAAGAGGTCGGCACATGTCACATCGCGCTCCGGGTGTTTTCATGTTTTCGCACCAATCACCTTTAGCTGCAATAGTTTAATGTGACATACCGGAACCTGTTCTTTCTGCACCCGGAGATGCCACCCTTTCTTCCCAGGGAATATCATTGCCCGAGGAAGTTTAATGCAGCAATAATTCACTCTTATGTATAAATGTGTTTTTTTTTTTTTTTTTTTTTTTTTCCCCGCAATTTTTCTTATCTGGCATGCTGCAGGCCAAGGTCCACATAAAGTGTTCACTTAGAGTGATGCTAGTGTTTGTGTGTAAGAATAATTACATTCAAATTTTCAAACTTCGCGTCTTTTATTTCAAGCATTGCCTTTGGGCGTTTCGGGGTATGGGTCCCCTATAACCCGCCTTCACCCAGTTTCAAGTAAATTACTTAACAGCCAGAATGCTAAACTCAAAGCTTTTACAGTTTAAGGCCTGTGGGTCAGCCTGAATATGCCCACAGTATTTTCCATGTCAGTATCAGGAGCGAGGGGCTCTTCCAACACTTCCCCAAGAGACTGCGTATGTCAGGGCTAACAGCCTGCTGTACCCTGAGATCATCACCAGCAGCAACAATTGGCACCGCCTGCCGACGGTGTCTGGCGCCTAGTCGGGCATCCAAATCCACAAACCACCTAAAAATGTTTTTCACCTCTCCTCAAAACTTCCCTTAACCCAACACCACCCANGGTGTTTAGCTATGTGTTAAATACAGGCAACTGACTACTCTGTCAGTGGCTGTAGGGCCTGTGGTAGAGACTGTCTTTATCGGTGGTGTTGGCGACATTGGTGAAATGGCTTTTGGGGTATGCCACAGCAGATCATATTGGAGACTGTGGTTCCCGCTTGCTGTGCAGGCTGGAATCGTCCTCTGCCGTGCTTCTTCCTCTCATTTCCAGGTGTACACCTTGGCAGCACACCGGAGAAGGGGATTGTCGAGGGGTTGGTCAGCTAGCCCCAGCTAGGCCACCTTATCTCGCCCAGTCCAATGACTAGGAATAGGAATTAGTACAGAAGAATGGGAGACAGCTGGTGTTCCATTGAGGCTAGCATGGCGTGAAGGAAACAGGAGTCAGAAGGTGGGTTATTTGGGTAGGCTTAGCTGTTGGTCTCCAGACGAGAGACTTGGCGGGCGGGAAGTCTCAGACATACCTAATCACCTGTCTATAGGTATCAACAGTAGGGTAGGGGTGTCCCCTCCCGTGCTACACAGTATGGTGGAAAGTTGCCAGATCGCCATATCGCGTAAAGTTGGAGCTCCCTGTAGGGGTTGGCTGCTGGCCTCTGCGAGTGGGTTAGCTGGGCGGGAAGNGCCATATCGCGTAAAGTTGGAGCTCCCTGTAGGGGTTGGCTGCTGGCCTCTGCGAGTGGGTTAGCTGGGCGGGAAGCCAAAGTCAGACCTAAGCACTCACAGGAGGGTTACAATAGTTGAGAGAATCTCCACTCCGAAGAGGTGGAGGTTCCAAGAGGAGGAGGATTGGATTTGGGGATCGGCACGTACCTGCCCCTGCAAGTGTGTATGTAGAAAAAGGTCAAAACTGGAAATAACAGGAAACAAGGTGTAGAAAGAGTGTGTCTGAGAGTGATAACTCGACCAGCTTTATTTATGCCTGTTTATTGCCATGACAACAAACGCACATAACACAGCCTGTATTCTCACTGAGGCCTGGGGGGCTGGCCTAGGATCCCAACCAAGGTGCAGTCCCCAGTCACGGTAGACGCGGAGGCGCGGCGGAGCTGTGAGGCAGCTGTTGGTCTGGTCCATAGACGTTGAGTTGACTGGTGTCAAACGAAGGTTTGGTGTGTGAATACACTTATGGGTAGCAATTCGTTTGGCAACTGGATTGCGGTGTCAGAATGCGTCTGGGTAGAGCAACGTCCTAAAACTACGCTAAACAAGTCGGCCAATTGTTGAAATAGTCTGTAGTCTGCCCGCGNGTCTGGGTAGAGCAACGTCCTAAAACTACGCTAAACAAGTCGGCCAATTGTTGAAATAGTCTGTAGTCTGCCCGCGGCCGGGCAGAGTGAAATTCTGCAACAGAGCTGCATGAGCCAGTCTTGAACTCGGGGCTGCGAATCCCTTATATACACAGTCCACAGGTCCAGCATGAGGAGAGGAGGCACGGGGTGAAGCNGTCTGGGTAGAGCAACGTCCTAAAACTACGCTAAACAAGTCGGCCAATTGTTGAAATAGTCTGTAGTCTGCCCGCGACCGGGCAGAGTGAAATTCTGCAACAGAGCTGCATGAGCCAGTCTTGAACTCGGGGCTGCGAATCCCTTATATACACAGTCCACAGGTCCAGCATGAGGAGAGGAGGCACGGGGTGAAGCAGTGTGGCACAGATAAGAGAGAGAGAAGCTACGAAGGTGGCCAAAGTGGGTGGCTTGCTTCCCCTTCGCTGCCAGGGCTGGAGAGGTAAACGGCCCTCTAAGTTGAGTGGATTGCAGCTGACAGGAGACAGTGCTGCACTCTGTGGCGTGTGGCGGCTACGTCACTTCTGGAGGGTGGCTGTTGCAGAGGCTAGAGTAGATTATGACGTTGCCCGTGGTGCGTCAGGCCGTCCATACAGACATATTGTGTACAAGAAAAAGGTAAAGTGACATGTGAAAGCTTCAAGAGATCATAGATGGCCTAGTTAAGGAAACATTCAAGCTGAAGAAACAAGACAATGTGCCATTGCCTAATGAAAAAGCATATGTTGGGAAACTTCCCATCAATCCAAACAAACGTCATGACGTCTCCAAGATCACACACTATGTACCTGAAGAATATAGGCCATTTTATGAAGAGATTCTTTGGTGGCCTATGTCAAACACAGCAGATAGCGACAGTGATGAGTGAACTAGCTTAAAAACAACCATTGTAAACAAAAACTATGTACACAAGTCAAATATGTTGTTCAATGCAGTACAATTTTCTTAAATACTGTGATATTCAATGTATTTGTAACGTAAAGATATTTTTTGTTACATTTTAGGGTATTCTGCATTGAGTGCTAAAAAGATAGCATTCAGCANTCTTATGGAGAAACATTCCGGACTAGAAAAATCGTGCATTATAGGCGGGAAAACCTTTTAAACGGGAACCTTATAAGGGGGTTCTACTGNACTAGCACTATAATTGTCCAATAGTGAATTTTTTGGGAAAACAGTTTTTTTAGTTTTATCAAAACTAGTGTAAATGGAATATTGTCCTTTTTCCTCTCACCCATTCAATTGCCCTGCCCAGCAAGCAAAGTGAAGCCAGTTGCCCCTAAGTGAGCATCAGATACCACCTGCACATGGGGAAACTACCCCGCTTCACCCTTCTCCAAGAGAACATGGCAAGGAGCAAGGGCTGCGTCGGCCACGTAGGGAGGAGCAGCCCCGTCGAAGATGCCCGAATGGAAGGAAGCCAAACGGGAGCACCAGCAAGTTGTATATAAGACCAGACGCGCCCCCCTTCAAAACACTAGTTGTCTTGTACGCTCAGCAGCTTGTTGTACAACAGCCATGAAAGAGCTCTCTCCTACCGTCTTCCTCATGAAGAACAAACAGCCTAGAAGTCTTCCAGACCAGCTACCAGCTAACCTCAAGAAGTTTTCAAACCCTCTACACACACTCCACTTTCGAACGTTTCCCCTTATCCCCTCAGGACAACATAGTCGACAATTAAGTTTCGAGCCGTTATCACGGCTACCTAATTTGTTTGCTATAGCTCTTTGTCAACAGGTTCCCTTCACCTGTCTTAATGTAACTTCTGCCGCTTGCTTAAGAACGAGAGCCTAGGGGTTATTACGGGTTACTGTGTTTATTCTATTTGAATAATCCCATTTGAGTCTAACCACAGGGTTCTGATTCTAGGGTGAATTGTAACCTATCTACAACCTGGTAAGTGCCATCACTCAAGGGAGAGGCAGGTGACTGCTACTTAAACCATATTTCCGTCAATAGGGTAGGACTGTAGGACTTCCCTAACCAGGCAGTATGTACATCAGAAAGTCCATATATTCGCTGGCCATCCATAGTGCGCAAAGGCACTTGGTGCATATGTACTAGTGATGCAACGAATATTCGCATTCGCATTCGCGAATATTCGCATGTTTTTGAACATTCGCATTCGCATTCGAATTCGCAAAAATGATGCCAATATTTTGCGAATGTATTTGGCAATGAAAAATGAAAATGTTTATTAAATAATAATGCAACTGCTATGATTAAGACATTTTTATTTATTAACATATTTTTTATCTATAAGAGTGTATTTTAATGATATTTGGGAAACAGCCTTGTAGTTATTCACTAGATTACATAACATAAACACACTCTCGATATTCTTTTATTCTTATTTGCCTAAGCAAAATCAAATTAAGGCAGGTAATTTCTTAAAACTTCTAAACTATATTATAACACAACTGTATGATCAAATACCATTGAACTGCTTTAACACAAAACAATGGAATAAGATATAACCCAACCTTTTTAATTACACAAATCAACTTTAAATGAGATCTTTTGTAAAAACACTTAACAATATGCATTTATGCAACCTAAAGGGTATCTTATTCAAATATGTGAGATCTTTTAATGAACTAGTAATCATGTTTAATTGTAAATCAAATCGACTTCTTATGAATAAAGTTAAAAATATATTGTGAAGAAAAACAAACAATATAATAATCTTCTTTTCAATTAAAGCAAATATGTTCTTAACATTTTGTTAATTTTAACTTTGGTACTAATACTAACTCACTAATTATGTAATTTTTAAGATATCCATTAAACATTCCTTCTTGAAATCGAAAAATAAAACTACGAAAAATTGTTTATATCTAAGCACAATTAAGTGAAACACTTAGTAATTAAATAAGAGTAGAGGAATATTAAACTTCAGAAATAGAAGTTTTGATGCCTTTTCTCCTTGCAGCCTATTTCGGTGGGGTGTGTAAAGAAGACCAGCCCCACTAAAGACCCTTTCGCTAGGCACACTAGTGGGTGGTGTTACTAAATATTGCCTGGCTATGGGAGAAATAATACCATACTTCTTATTATTTACCGCCCACCATGTAAGTGGATCTACATCATTTTCCACACGTTTATCTAATAAATATTCATTGATGGTTTTTTTTATCAAAACTTCTATAGGGTTCGTACATTCATTTTCTTCTTCTTCACTTTCGCTGGAATCCATCAGCAATTTCATGGTGTCTCTTAAAGATATAGATTTCTCTGTCAGACTGGCACTGGAACCAGATGTTTCAATCCGATGAGTAGTCATTCTGGCACGCTTAGGATTTGAACAAGACGATAGGCTTGATTCATCGTTTCCAATTGACTCTAAAATATTTTTCACAACTTGATCTCTGGTTGAAGAATTTTTGAAAAATTTTAATTTGTATCTCGGGTCAATAAAAGTTGCGGTAGCAAACAATACGTCATTTTCCAAATGGGAAAATCTGCGACATAGTTCTCGTTTAAGAACTAAAATCGTATTCCCAACGCATTCGTCGGTCACATCAAATTCACCAATAATTTTTTCCAAAGTGGACAATAATGGAATTACTGAGGATACAGAAATATTGGCTGCACTTAGTTCTTTTGTAATTTCTTCAAAAGGTCTGAGTAAAGTTATTATTTTTTCCACAATAATCCACTCTTCGGAAGTTAGTTGTGAAATCTTGTTATTCTGGGAAGCATAAAGACATAACGAATCTTTGTTTTTCAAAATACGCTCTAACATATACAAGCTGCTATTCCATCTTGTAGCACACTCTTGTATGATTTTCAGCTTTGGCTGATCGAGTCTTTCTTGTAGAGCAGCCAGTTCATCTTGAGCTACATTTGAGTGATGAAAATGTGTTGCCATCTTTTTACATTTTGCAATCACTGTTATAACGGAATCTTGTGCCTTAAGCCCCTCCTTGACAACCAGCTGAATTTGGTGTGACGAACAATCAATGTCTCTAATTAATAACAAGGAAATACCTTTTTTCATGTTTGTGCCACCATCTCTAACAATGCATTGCACTTTTTCTTTAGGTATTTCCCAATGCGACAACATGGTTTCAAGTTTTATAGCTATATTTTCACCAGTATGTCGGCCATCGTTAAATACCTCTGCGTTTAACACAATCATTTTTCTCTCAAAGTTTTTTGTTATACCATGACATGTAAGACTCAGCAAAGATATTCCTGAACAAGAATCAGACCAAATATCAGTTGTAAACGCCAATTTTTCAAATGACTTAATTAATCCCAAAATTTTATCTTTGACTTTGCCGTAGAAATTTTCACATATAAACGAAGAAAAATGTTGTCGGCTTTTTATATTATACGACGGACAAAGATGGTTCAATAGTCTGACAAATCCAACGCTTTCGACAAAACTAAAGGGTAAGTCCTCTAAAGCAATCATTTCGCTTATTAAATTATCAATTTCCAAAGACTTGGCATTGTTGTTATCCCACTTTTTTGTTTTTTCGACGCAATCAGTCAAAGACATTTGTTTCAGGTCGGTTTTCGTACATTGTCGCGAAGTGGAGGCCACAACACTTGTTGTAGAAGCATTTCGCTTTTCATTTTCCCTATTCTTTAAAGCATTATACTCGTTTTTATGCAAAGCTTCCAGGTGATTTCTCATAGCACTTGTTGTTCTTCCTTTGCGCGAGTATTGTTTATTACATATTTTGCATTTCACATTTTCAGCATCACATATTGTAAAATAAGTCCAAACTTCGCTAACACACGACCGCTTCATTTTGAAATATCACTTATCACTGTACAATTACAACAATAGAGTCTTTACAAGTTAAAAACAAAACTTAAGTATGTTGACTCGACGCTGCTCCCACCTGTACTATACAGGATGGTGGATAGCAGGGTACGTAGTAATTTGTTACGGTGTTGGCTAACGGCACCTTGGGCTGCTGTAAGAGGGGTGGCACAAAGACGTAACTGGGTTCGGTTTATTCACGCTTAACTTTTATTGTCCAAAGTTACAGTGACCTGTACATCTATGAGACCTAGCCCCTTTTATATCTCCTCGGACGGTGGAATCTAGCTATCCCGCGCCCTACACACGTCTCGGCGAATGTTTGCGTCGGGGGGAGGTTTCGGCGGGTTGCTGAAATTACCTCGATGCTGGTGGCTGGTGTTGTCGTGCTGTCTCGGTGTCTCTCCCGCGAAGTCCTGGGCTCGATCCCTGGACGTGCAGTTCTCTCCTCGTCGCTCGTCGTTCCTCGTATCTGACTCTCTCGTGACTCCGGCGTAACTCCGTCGTAACTCCGTCGTAACTGTCTTGTCGCTGCTGCTCCGTCGTAAACGTCTCGTAACTCTCGTGTAACTGACCTCAACTGTCCTTCACTCTCGCCTAACTCTCTTAACTGTCGCGTAACTGACTTAACTGTCCTCCATGGCTCCTGTATATATACGTTTCTGTTCTATTTTCCATAGAACTCGGGACTTACCCTCTAGTGTTTGCGGTGGAATAGGGGAAGGCGGGGCGCACTGTTTTTCCCCGATTTGTAATTTCTTGTGGCGAGGGGCGATAATATGCCCGGGACTCCCCGTGTTCGCAGCGTCACGTCGTGACTCAGGCAACATGACAGGTGCAGTTGGTTCGAGCTCGGGAATTCCTCTGGTCGTTAGGCCATCGGTTTACAGCGTGGGTAAGAATAGCATCGCCACTACTGGTAGGTATGAGCGGTACGCGTCAAGGTTACCTCAAACTAAATCTTTACGAAAACATTATTAGCAGCTAACTTCATTCAGTAAGCCAGCAATCACGATTTGTTTACTTCGTTCAGAGTCGGGGCATATGGGCTACTCTCGGTTTTAACATGGCCGCCCGGCTGGCCAGTTCTAAACGCGCTGTAAAATTCGAGTTCGTAGGCGCACGCTTTTGGCGCCATATTTGAAAAACCAACATTCGCATTCACATTCACATTCGCGAATGTTGGAGGTGAATATTCGCATTCGCATTCACATTCGCGAATGTGGAAAAATCGACATTCGTTGCATCAATAATATGTACAGTAGAGCCCTCTACTAGGTACACTTCAGTAGGACGTGAGTCAGTTAACCCACCACATCAACCGCGTGAAATTCACCAGTTGGCATGCCAGGCCTGACGAGGAGTGGCCTGGTCACATCCAAGTGACTCAAGATGAAGCAGTAGAGCCACCCCATGTCAGTTAACCTATTCCATCTGCCACATGAAATTCACCAGTTAAAGTGACAGGACTGACATGGTTTGACTCGATCGCCTCCTAGCACACTTAACTAGGAATTCTGTCGCCTACCCCTGCTTTGCCACAGTTGGACTGTTCAAACCTAACCCCCATGAGGAGGGACGAAGTGGAATGATAAGAAGGCAGGTATGGCTCCTACAGTCAATCATTTACTACATAACCCATCCCAGTCAGTCTTCAGTTACTCCTCCCCTCTGGAACAGGCACAGGCCGCCCGTAGACTGCAGAGGACTCACCTCTTAGTTATCTGTAGCCATTTGTTTGAGACACCCTGCAAGACTACTGGAGAGCCACACCCCATCATCATCAGCCTACACCCGGGTTTGCCCGTAGGCCTGGGCATAGCTGATGCAGACCATCGACACCCGCTGCTGCAGCCAGGACTCAGTCAACCTAAGAACAGCCGAAACTGAGCTCAACTGCCAGCACACCACCTGTTGCCCTATAAAGAGGCCCGAATGCCGACACCAGCTGCCCAACGTTAGTCAACTCCGGGTAAGGCCGATGCTAGGTAAGCCAGCACTGGCTACCACCTTAGCCATCCGGAGAGCTCTCACTTGCACTGAAGACTACATACCTTGCAGACAGTCTACCCGTCCGAGATTGTATACAGGACTGGCAAAAGCCAAACATAGTTGCATCCAGGCTTCAACTCAGTAGAACAGAGTCCCGATTGTTACTGACCTGACACACTGAGAACCTTTCAGTACATGTGAAAAACCCTTCACTACATGTGATGCGTTCCTACACCCTAACAGTCGTGCGTCAACCCCTGTAAAAAGGTAAGGTTTTTTTGGGAGATGTCAACATTTTGTACCAGCATTATGTGAATTACAATAAAACTCTGTTACAACATTTTTGAAGGGACTGAAAAAGTAAGGCTTATTAACCAGGAAAACTTTTTTAAAGTGTCAAATTTTGCATGTGCGTATAGACAAGGTCCGAAATTATTCAACTTATTAAGCACGAAAACAGCACAGGAAATAGTATACATTCTTTAAATAATTTACTCTTGCTGCACAAAATATGTATTGGTATTTTGTTGTAGATTGTCCTTATAAAGTTGGAATTGTTGACTGTGATTGGTATGAGAGTATGTACATAGTTGTTTGCAGTTAGTTTGGATGGTGAAATACGAAAATTTATATAATATAAGTGGGTAGTTTAGTATTGTACGATGGCCATTAATCTAGCATTTAACATACATATTTTTTACATATTCCGAGTAAAGAAGTTTCCATTTTAGAAATGAAAGTTGTAGTGCTGTCTATAACAATATAAAATTTAAATATGTATTTTGAAAATCTGTGGAACTCATAAAAATTTAATATTGTGGTAAGTTTTATTTTTAGTGCAAGGTTGAGTTTGGTGTGTAGTANGATCTGTGGAACTCATAAAAATTTAATATTGTGGTAAGTTTTATTTTTAGTGCAAGGTTGAGTTTGGTGTGTAGTATCTGCGAGAAAAAATGTAACAAATGATAAGCAGTGGGGCCAATGGGCAGTTGTACCTTTGAATGTGTCTGTATCAAGTAGTTCTTATGTTTTTAAAGCTGACAAATGCCATCTGACCTAAAAAAATCTTCACCACTGTTACACCTTGCATTAACCTCTCCCTCCACAGCCAAAGACGTGAGGTGATATAAACAAGGGTTGGTTTGCCCCTGACCGGGAATGGTTACCACCTGCCCAACCTCCAATTATTATTTCGCAACATGGCCTAGCTCAGCTGCCACCCTCTATCACACCCTCTTATGAGCAGATAGCTCAAGCAGCTGCAGTGGAGAAAGAGTAAGGCGGAGCAATGTGTCACCCACAAGCCCCTGACCCTCAGGATTTTTTCTGTGCTGCTATACATTGAGTTGCAGTCTTGGAAAATGTTCAGTTTTTAATCAGCCATCACCTATTGTTCTCTCTCTTACAAGCACCGCGACACTCCATTGCTTGCATTCACTAGCCAACCATCTGTTAGGGATGAGCAGCCTTAGCATTTGATTTACCTTCAAAGGTGTTCGGAAGTTATGCTCCTTTGCCAACTGCCTTATCTCGACTTAATCTGCGACTTCGACTCACATGGCGTTAGTATACTAAACAGTTAAATTATGGGAAGCACATGTAATTTGAACACAGCTGAAGCCACGATTCTGCCTGGAACAGACCCAACAGGGATTTTTTAGAGAGCTTGGCAATAGAGACTCGTAACAAGTAGAGCTTCCCACTGGAGAACTGGAGAATATTGTCTATTCTGAATAAACTCTACAGGCCTTTATTCCGGAGTTTCGTCTGCTTATTGGAGAGCGGTTCTCCCTATTTAACTTGTCATTCTCTGCCGTCTCTTTTAACCCATAACACGTACATATTCAGACAAGAACAAAAAATTCCTGCTGTGGGCGATTGCGCCTCTAAGGATCCCCCTCATTACAACTTGATGATCGCTTCTGTGGCGGTTCCATCTATCTTGGTTGGTCCTGTCCCCTTCGGATACAACTGTCGGAACACTGTACCTGGAAGCTGGCACTTGTTCACACACAGGTTAATTCCAAGCTACTGTCACCACTCCCAACAATCCAGAATGCCACAGCGATTCACCGCCATGTGTTTGATTTGGAGGGTTGGTGTGAGTAACTGGGGTCGTGGCACAGACAGGCAAAGGATAGGCACTGGGCCTCTGTACGTCCCATTATGATTCGCCACCAGGGGCAGGGGTTTGGGGGACGGCAAGTTGCCTACCTGATCTTGATCTTCCATGGAAGTGGAACCCTTTTACACTTCTGTGTTGCCGCACACACANACGGCAAGTTGCCTACCTGATCTTGATCTTCCATGGAAGTGGAACCCTTTTACACTTCTGTGTTGCCGCACACACATACCTGCAGCACTCCCTAAGCTCCTACCACTAATGACTTTTTTCTCCAAGCGAGGGGAGTGAAAAAGGAGGGGTAAATTCGCTGCAGGACGAGTAACCCGAGACTCGAGAGTCAATGCCCCAAGGACATCCAGCTCAAGTGGTGTATACAAAGCAGAGGGAGTTTGCCCAGCTCGCACACCTGCAGCAAGTCAACAAACCCCCTCAATATCAACCCGGGCTCTTCNACGGCAAGTTGCCTACCTGATCTTGATCTTCCATGGAAGTGGAACCCTTTTACACTTCTGTGTTGCCGCACACACACACCTGCAGCACTCCCTAAGCTCCTACCACTAATGACTTTTTTCTCCAAGCGAGGGGAGTGAAAAAGGAGGGGTAAATTCGCTGCAGGACGAGTAACCCGAGACTCGAGAGTCAATGCCCCAAGGACATCCAGCTCAAGTGGTGTATACGAAGCAGAGGGAGTTTGCCCAGCTCGCACACCTGCAGCAAGTCAACAAACCCCCTCAATATCAACCCGGGCTCTTCNGAAGCAGAGGGAGTTTGCCCAGCTCGCACACCTGCAGCAAGTCAACAAACCCCCTCAATATCAACCCGGGCTCTTCCAGCCACCCACCTAGACCCTAGGTGGCTGCAGCTCGTGGGTTACACCTGAATGAACACAACCACGAGGCAGACAATACATTTACATCGCCGAATGATACCAAGCCCAAAAAGGGAACACAGGAACATATTACCCGTAGAGCCAGCCATTTCCCAAGGATTGTTCTCCCCACCTACTGAGATGCCCAAACTTTTTAATCCTTGGATAGAGCCATAGGTACCTCACATTCAGTGACACTGGTAACTGTGACCCAAAGCTTGAGACCCAGAATGGTCCCTGTACTAGAGTTAGGACAAGGGATTGGTAGTCTGCGCTGAAAGAAAAGACTCAACGCAGTCCTAAGCCATTTCTGGGCAGTCGTCAAATCTAAGATATACTGTGAGTTAGGTTACAAGTAGGCTGCTAGGCTACCAAAAATATATAAAAGGACAGGAATTCCAGTACTCATAGTCTAGTATTTGTTGATAGGCGCACACACAGAGGTCGATGACACATTTTTCATGCGGTTGCGCAATCGCAATGTTTTGCTGGCTAGGAAAGCCTGATGAAACTGGCCCTAGCCAGCAAAACTTTGCGATCATGCAACCGAAAAATGTGTCATCCTTCTCTGTGTGTGTGCCTGTCGCCACGTACTAGACTGTTGAGTGCTTGAATTCCTGTCCTATTATAAATTCTAGGATATACTGTTTTAGACTTTTAAGAATAATCTTGTCCCTACTAAATCATTTATACTGTACTGCTACAAATCAACAGGGGTTATCAGAGTTCAGGAGGGATGGAGGTATTAATAAAAGTAAAGGATCTAAATTTAATTTTAAATTTATTTACAATGCTATAAAAATACACACAAGCTCTTGCTTACAACATTAAATTACTTACCTCTACTATAAACATATATTTATCTCTGTGAGCGCAATATTTAATGCCAATCTCAATGCTAATTAAAGTTCTTATCACTGTCTTTATACTTGTTACAGTCACCGTATCTGCACATAATATTTACACATGCTAAACCAAACTGTCTTTTGCCATCATTCCAAATGTATGTCACTCNTCACCGTATCTGCACATAATATTTACACATGCTAAACCAAACTGTCTTTTGCCATCATTCCAAATGTATGTCACTCACGTATTCAGTTCCACAGTCCCGCCACACGTCGCATCGCTTGCTCTGCACACCTGGTGCTTAAAGTTGTACAAGATTCCAGACTGTTGACTTGAATGCCAGTCATGCTTATATAGATAAGCTGGCTCGATTCAGATGGTTTCCAGAACCCCAAGTTGTGCTGAGAGAGTCTAGGGCTATGACCAAAACATTCTTGCAACAATAACTCAAGTAATTCAATTCTTCCAAGGACAGGAAGCAGCGTAAGTCCCAATAGACTTATCGCAGCACATGCTCGTCTGATTTGGCGGTGCTTTAATAAATGTATGCTCTTCTTTGGTTACCTGTGACATCACAGTGTGCTCTTGAAGCACGGTGCCTTGCATGCCCAAGATGGAGGGCAAGGGAAAGGTCATGGAGCAACCTCATGTAACCGTATATATTACTTCAAAGGAAGCAACAAATCAATGCTTTTTAACATGTAGCTGTACCATATTTTGTTATTTTGGGGAAAGTGTGTTAGTAGTTAATTTTGTTGAATGATGTACATGTAAGTAATGAAAAATGTGTGTAATTAGCCAGTCTACTGTTGAGACCATAAACATTTAATTTTCATTATTTTATTTTATTTTATTTAAGTTACACTCTAGAAACCCCTCACGTGTTCTAAGAACAATGGGGTACGGAGGGTGTCACATTATAACAGACTCAAACACAAATAAATTACACAAATTAAATTTTCAACACATTTGCAAAATTATTGCAATTATAATACTAGCTTAAAAAAAAATAAAAACATTACAATTAAAAAACAAAATTTGAGTTACATATGGTTTATAAGTTCAATACATACATCATACAAATTTACATAGTTGCATTTAATGTTATATTAAATTCAGTTTTATTAACTGATAATTTTCATAGTGGGAGCATGTACAGGCAAATAAGTTAAGCCTTCAATTAATTTTTTAAAATTAATTTTATTGTGTCTTTTTATTTTATTTTATGTAAGTACAGGTACAGGCAGAAGAATATGTTTGTCATTTTCCCTCTATTTCCAATTCCAAGGGATGTGTGTCATACTCATTTATGCTNCACAGGCAGAAGAATATGTTTGTCATTTTCCCTCTATTTCCAATTCCAAGGGATGTGTGTCATACTCATTTATGCTAGACAAGGTAACATCCTGTTATCTCCTTCTGCAGGCGCAGTTCATAGATAAAAACAATGATGCCCTGCATGCCTCTCTGGAAGGGCTTGTCCAGGAGAGCAAGAACCCCTTCTTGCAGAGCTTGTTCTCTTCGTCGAAGCTCAGCAACCAGAAGGGCAAGCTGGCTTTCATCAGTGTTGGTTCCAAGTTCAAGACTCAACTGGGAGAACTAATGGACAAACTCAAGAGCACGGTCAGTATGGTTTCTTACAAAACACACACTGTAATTGGTTATTCCCATTTTCCTCAACCTTTTATTCTTTTGTCACTTTAGTCTTGTTCTGTGTCACCTTTCATGGATGTGGGGTACATACGATATGCCAGTTCTTTGTCTGGCACTAGTAATACATATTTACATTTTCAGTTTCTTCATAGTTTTAAGTAAAAATTTGTCTGATTTTAATTTGTTGTTAAAACAAACTTTGCTTCCCAACTTTCCGGTGTTTTTAATATAACTTGATATCTTATGATGTTTGTGATTAATGTAAAACGAAAAAAGATACAATAATTGCAGTAACTCTCAAGAACTACTGATATCTGCATAACATGGCAATGCAAGTGAAATGATATAGCACACTTAGGGTTGCATCAGCTGGCAAATATCTGAAAATCGACACACAAGTTGCTTTCTGTGAGGTTCGCAACTTGTGTTGAAGTAGCGACAACTTGCGCTGTGCGCAGTTCACCAGCACGTCAAGTGGAGCGAGCTGACAGTCAGGTCCTGTAAGTGAGCTTTTAAGTGTCAATGAAAATGGGCATTTTACCGTAAAAGCTTTAAGTTGTTTATGATAAAACTAAAAACAAATAAAAACCTTATAAACATAAGATTAGTTTGCCGTAGGTAAGGTGACATTACATTTATGGAAACATCACACAAATTGATGTTATATACAACAATTGTTAAAAGTTTGCACCATTGGCTTGAATGCACAAATTANTGGAAACATCACACAAATTGATGTTATATACAACAATTGTTAAAAGTTTGCACCATTGGCTTGAATGCACAAATTATTCAATTTGTGTATTGCAGTATCAAGTTTGCACCATTGCCTTGCAATGTCATCGTGAAGCCTTAAGAAAATGTCTTGATTTGTTTGTATTCCTGAGCAGCTGGAGTGATTCTAGCGATCAGATGCAGATCTTTCATGCAACCCCAGAAAAAAAAGTTTTCCATATTTAAATTCAGTGTGATCCTGCCAGCCAAAAACTGATCCGCCAGTCCTATCCACCACTGAGGGTATTAGTCATTCAGATGGCTTCAAATTCTCAAACCACAATGTGCAGGCGTGCCATCAAGTTGCAACCACATGTTCAATCGCATGTAAATTGGAACATCGTTGAGAAGTTTGGGTAACACTTCACGTAAAAAGATATAGTAATTGTTTTGGTTTAATCAGTGTGGCAAGATGTATGGCCCAATCATGTGGTTGTCCAAAATACCCACACATTGACTTTAAACTTGTCTTGACCATGATGAACAGCTTTAACGGTTACTCAGTGACATCCTGTAAAGGTGAAACTTATTTGATCGACAGAATATACGTGCCAGTGCCGCCATTTATCATCACCATCTTACCCTTCACCCAAACCTTTTGTCAATGGGAGGTGGTTGTGAAAACAGTCCTCCCCTCCCCCATTTTAGTCTTCTCCTGAGACTCTGACCCTGTTAATATCAAATTGATAGATTATCTTTCAGTAGGGTGGAGCTTAAGACAAAAAATTTACAAACTTTGTTTAAAAAAACAGTNTGTTTGTATTCCTGAGCAGCTGGAGTGATTCTAGCGATCAGATGCAGATCTTTCATGCAACCCCAGAAAAAAAAGTTTTCCATATTTAAATTCAGTGTGATCCTGCCAGCCAAAAACTGATCCGCCAGTCCTATCCACCACTGAGGGTATTAGTCATTCAGATGGCTTCAAATTCTCAAACCACAATGTGCAGGCGTGCCATCAAGTTGCAACCACATGTTCAATCGCATGTAAATTGGAACATCGTTGAGAAGTTTGGGTAACACTTCACGTAAAAAGATATAGTCATTGTTTTGGTTTAATCAGTGTGGCAAGATGTATGGCCCAATCATGTGGTTGTCCAAAATACCCACACATTGACTTTAAACTTGTCTTGACCATGATGAACAGCTTTAACGGTTACTCAGTGACATCCTGTAAAGGTGAAACTTATTTGATCGACAGAATATACGTGCCAGTGNGAACAGCTTTAACGGTTACTCAGTGACATCCTGTAAAGGTGAAACTTATTTGATCGACAGAATATACGTGCCAGTGGCGCCATTTATCATCACTATCTTACCCTTTACCCAAACCTTTTGTCAATGGGAGGTGGTTGTGAAAACAGTCCTCCCCTCCCCCATTTTAGTCTTCTCCTGAGACTCTGACCCTGTTAATGTCAAATTGATAGATTATCTTTCAGTAGGGTGGAGCTTAAGACAAAAAATTTACAAACTTTGTTTAAAAAAACAGTNATCAAATTGATAGATTATCTTTCAGTAGGGTGGAGCTTAAGACAAAAAATTTACAAACTTTGTTTAAAAAAACAGTGGGAATTGAGAAATTTTTTACTGATGCTTTTGTTTCCAGATGCATTGTACTGGTAGTGAAAGCACGCTTCGTTACACAGGAAAATTTATAATGTTTACAAAGATAAGACTTTTCAATTATTTATGCTGACGAATAACTTAAAACCAACAACAACATTTTATGTTTGCCAAATTGGCTGAAAATTATTTGCAGTTCATAAATCAGCAGAAGTGCAGATTTGGTCAACATCTGCAAATTCGGCAGAAGCCGATTTGAATCGGCACAGCTCTAGCCAGAATAGTTGGTGGGCTGAAAGCCGGCTGCAGGAATGAAATGAAAGTGATTTAGATGAATTAGACAGAATTACCAGTCGGTGGAAAGAAAGCATGAAGCTCCTGCGGGGGGCACGGCTCGTGGCTCCCTAGCATGAGTGCTTGTTCGCAACTCCCGAGCCACTGGTGGAAGACAGGGATCTGACTCCTGAACTGGAATGAATGCCCTGGTACCAAAGATGAATTTGAGTTGAGTTGAAAGATTTCTAGCGGCTCTTAACAATGTGGTCTTGAGAGCAGAGGAGGGTAAAATTAGGTGAGATTGGAGCAGCACCGGAATGCAAGGGCGGGGGAAATAGGAGATCCCCGACAAAACCAGCCGACTTGCGGCATCGTCTCACCACGCACAGTTGGCGCGTCACTTCCTACCCGCAAACTGGGTTACTTTATTAGAGATGGGATGATTTGGGTGTAATCCCAACATGCAAAGACTCTGCCTCCAACCATTGGGCAATGGTACCTGCCTGTATGTTCCTAATGTGGAATGCCTCCACCCAACGTGTGAAGAGACACGCCGTCGGCACATGCCGTGCATTTGTTTTCCGTGAACTAGTCGGTGACCTAGGTGTCACAGTTCATCAAATGCCCGATCCGCTTCCGCCATAGGTGGGGAAAGTATGTTGTCCCAGGCCGTCTCATGTGCTTCCAGGTTGGGGTTGGGGTGGCAGGAAATTTCATTGCCCGCTAGTTGTTCTTTCCTAGTGTGTGCTCAACCATGAAGTTGAGTGACTGGAGTGCTAATGCCCACTGCATAAACTTGATTTACAGCTCTGCGCTTGCTCTAGCCAGAGCAGGCACTGATTGCCGGTGCGCACAGTAAACTTATTCCCTTCCAACAAATGGCGGTAGCATTTTAGTGTCCACACTATCCCCAAGGCACTCACATTCGTTGACATTGTAATTCTTTTCCATCCTTTCAAATTTGGCATTTGCATAGTCTATCACAAGGCATTCACCTTTAAGTGATAACCTATGCTTTGGCAAGAGCAAGTCTGTGAGTAGGGCTGCAAGTGTGGTGAAGTGGGAAATGAAGTTCCGCAGCAAGTTCACAAGTCCCACGAACTTTTGGAGAGCTTACGCATGCAGGGTGGGGGCTTGTTGTGTATCAGCTGTAGCTGTTCCATTCGTTACAAGGCCATTCCTATGTGACATTTCTGGGGGACACATGCTATGCCGCGAGTTTCTAGTAGGGATGGGACTTTGATACTTGAGATACCTCGATACCATCAATACCCTAGCAGTATCGAAATTGAAAACTTATGGATGGTATTGTAGGCGATACTGAAGTTCCAGGAATGTTTAAGCAATAAACAGTTAAATATATACTTTTAACATTGCCCATGTATTGCAATGTGGCACGTCAAGGTATTGACGGCTGGAAATTACCACTCTGCTAGCTCAGAGGTAGTAACACAAGACTCTTTAAAAAGGATGCCAATTAAATATTAAATAAAGTCAAGTTCCGGTGTATTTGTTCTATACTTTTATTTACCAATCAAGTGAAACAGTTCACATACGATCTTCAGGTATACCGAGTACAAACAGGTTCACAGATAAACAGACATGTGCAGAACAGCGCCACAGTCGTTTACGAATTATTTACGTTATAAAAACTTGTCCGAAGAAGAAAAAATGCAGCAACCTCCTACACCGGCAGAGAAATAAACTAGCAAGTTCAAGTTTGCCGGTGTGGGGGTTATGCGCCACGCTCGATGCGGCCTAGGCGAGCACTGAGAGTCTACTGTCATGAGCACTGGATGATGACTGATTGGTTATCGTCCGCTGAAGAGTGTCAACTGCTTGTCATCAACTGACGCCCGGCGATATGCGCACGAGTACTTGTCACGTGCCTATCACCCCCCTCTCGACAGATAAGGGCCTGTCATGGGCAGTCTCGCATGTTCTTCCCACGTTATCCGAAACTGCGTTGTANCAACTGACGCCCGGCGATATGCGCACGAGTACTTGTCACGTGCCTATCACCCCCCCTCTCGACAGATAAGGGCCTGTCATGGGCAGTCTCGCATGTTCTTCCCACGTTATCCGAAACTGCGTTGTAGTAAAAGATTATCGAACTTGTCGGGCAAAACTGTTGACGCAGTCTGAAAAAAGCTAATCTAATGTTGACGCGTAACAAACACTAAAACTTTCAAAACGGCAAACGTATTCAAGATAAACAAACTATCACGGTAAACAAACCACCACAGCTCTAATTTTGAATTCCGATAAAATATTACGAAGCTTGGCAAAGCGAAAGAAAATGAACCGTGTATCCCGAAAATGTATAATACTGCGTCATTACAGTATATTGTTACAAGATGCCTGGGGGGCGTATCTGTGTTCGTGAGGAATAGTGGTCTTAATAAAAATAAAGGAACTAAATTTTATTTTTAATTTAATCACACAGCTATTATTTACAGCATTAAATTATCTGTCTCCACTATTACTCTTTTTATTTCACTGTGAGCACAATATTTAATATCTATTTCAATTCTATTTAATTTCCTTCTTAATGTTGCTGTTTGGTTATAGTAAATTAACTCATACTCATCATTAATACACATTCAGTCTTTCTTGTTGCCATAATTTGTAATGTCTTTCATTCTTGCATCCAGTCCAATAGTTTGGCCTGCAGTCGTACTCTTCAGTGCTCTGATGTTCGCAATTGCAGATTTTCCTCCCGCTGGTCACTTCTCTCACCACGTGCTTCTCTTCTTGCTCGTTGTCTATTACTAAAACTCCATCGACTTATCCACTCATCCACTCCTCAACTACTCAACTCGGAGGCCTGCCGCATTTATATATGTCACCCTGAACATCTCGACGGTTCAACGCACCCCGAGAAATGAGGCCAGTAATCCAGAGCATTCTTCAGATGTCTGGAAGAGACACCCAGTACCCAAGGTTGGGAGCAGCATGCGTCCTAACAGGTATAACAGGCACGCTTTGTAAACATTTGTAATCAACATTAAAAGCCGCTCGCTCTCTGGTTGCAACTGATAGCACGCGAGCGTCAAATCATTGGTGCCTCGCATGCTCATAGAGCAGCGAGCAGCCACCTGTAACAATTTTATAGTCATTCAGCAGTCATGTTTAAGTTAATTATGTAAATTTATAGTAGCATAACGTTAGGTTGGGAGACGTTTCAGTATAACAAGCCTACATAACCTATTGATAACATTGGGAACCATTCTTTAACAAATTACTTTACATGGCTTCGGTAATGTTATCCTCCTACTGTAGAACCAAGAACAAAGTTTTTAGGGAAAACAGCAAATCAGAACCAGCAGTGATATATAAATATTACAGAAATGTGTATATCCCTAACTTTGTTAACAGTAGCCAGACACAAGAGTGACCGACTTTCAAAATGGCAGGTTCTGGTATATCACATGTTAAATATTAAAGTAACAGTGACTCGTGAAAAAAGAAAGGGTGAAAAAAGAAAGGGCTGAAAACAGTGTCTTTGGATACAGCGCAAAACACGTTTACTTGGGGAATCCCTTATTTGGACATGCTTACAGAGTGGTTGTTTCCTCAGTTAGAAGAGGCGGCGGGGGACTTCGTTTTCCAGTAGGATGGTGCGCCACCCCATTGGCACCTAGCCGTTCGCGGATACCTGAACGAGACGTTGCCGCAATGCTGGATTGGTCGAGGAGCAGCTGGTGACCAGGTTCATCATCACTGGCCCCCGAGAAGCCCGGATCTTACCCCGTGCAATTTTTTTCTATGGGGGTACATAAAGGATCAAGTGTTTTGTCCACCATTGTTGGCTAACATTGACAACCTCAAAACGAGAATTACGAACGCCATCCAAACCGTGACACCGGACATGCTGACAAGAGTGTGGAACGAGTTTGATTATCGCGTAGATGNTCAACTCGGAGGCCTGCCGCATTTATATATGTCACCCTGAACATCTCGACGGTTCAACGCACCCCGAGAAATGAGGTCAGTAATCTAGAGCATTCTTCAGATGTCTCGAAGAGACACCCAGTACCCAAGGTTGGGAGCAGCATGCGTCCTAACAGGTATAACAGGCACGCTTTGTAAACGTTTGTAATCAACATTAAAAGCCGCTCGCTCTCTGGTTGCAACTGATAGCACGCGAGCGTCAAATCATTGGTGCCTCGCATGCTCATAGAGCAGCGAGCAGCCACCTGTAACAATTTTATAGTCATTCAGCAGTCATGTTTAAGTTAATTATGTAAATTTATAGTAGCATAACGTTAGGTTGGGAGACGTTTCAGTATAACAAGCCTACATAACCTATTGATAACATTGGGAACCATTCTTTAACAAATTACTTTACATGGCTTCGGTAATGTTATCCTCCTACTGTAGAACCAAGAACAAAGTTTTTAGGTAAAACAGCAATTCAGAACCAGCAGTGATATATAAATATTACAGTAATGTGTATATCCCTAACTTTGTTAACAGTAGCCAGACACAAGAGTGACCGACTTTCAAAATGGCAGGTTCTGGTATATCACATGTTAAATATTAAAGTAACAGTGACTCGTGAAAAAAGAAAGGGTGAAAAAAGAAAGGGCTGAAAACAGTGTCTTTGGATACAGCGCAAAACACGTTTACTTGGGGAATCCCTTATTTGGATATGCTTACAGAGTGGTTGTTTCCTCAGTTAGAAGAGGCGGCGGGGGACTTCGTTTTCCAGTAGGATGGTGCGCCACCCCATTGGCACCTAGCCGTTCGCGGATACCTGAACGAGACGTTGCCGCAATGCTGGATTGGTCGAGGAGCAGCTGGTGACCAGGTTCATCATCACTGGCCCCCGAGAAGCCCTGATCTTACCCCGTGCAATTTTTTTCTATGGGGGTACATAAAGGATCAAGTGTTTTGTCCACCATTGTTGGCTAACATTGACAACCTCAAAACGAGAATTACGA
This sequence comes from Clitarchus hookeri, assembly GCA_002778355.1. Lineage (NCBI taxonomy): Eukaryota > Metazoa > Arthropoda > Insecta > Phasmatodea > Phasmatidae > Clitarchus > Clitarchus hookeri. The sequence goes on along the minus strand of NQII01000361.1, from coordinate 543,102 downwards.
ACGCCATCCAAACCGTGACACCGGACATGCTGACAAGAGTGTGGAACGAGTTTGATTATCGCGTAGATGTCGTTCGGGCTGCTCGTGGTGGTCACATTGAACATTTATGAATGTATGGTAAACAAACTTCATGGTTCCATAGTTCATTTTATTGGTCAATCAAGGTTGTAGGTTGTTTGGTTTTGGATATTATAGACCTTCAAAATTGGGGTATGCTTTTCTACTCATCCTGTATTGTGCAAGATTATTTAATATTTGACTAATTTTTTAATTAGTCATTAACTATATCAATATTTTCTATAGTTTTTTAAAGTAAATTTTAAAAGAAAATATGATACATGGAACTCAATCATAATAGTGATTTTATTAGTTAGTAATGTAGGATTACTGGCAATAAATTAATAATTTCTCCCCATCACTGACTGCATGTGTAATAACAGTACCAGCAGTCTAACACAAATAAAATTCAGGAATCAATAAAATAATATCCTGTTTACTAACAATTTAAAAAAAAAATACATTTTAAATTAAAGTTTGGCCAGTGATGCTTCCTTCGCTCACTAATGGATGTGAGCATGGAAGTGGTGAGAGGGACCAATGGTAACNAAAGTTTGGCCAGTGATGCTTCCTTCGCTCACTAATGGATGTGAGCATGGAAGTGGTGAGAGGGACCAATGGTAACAGTTTCATATAAATTTGAACCCCCATTGAAAAAATATGCTTTCTGCACCTTTGTCTGAGGAGGTGCGAAGCAAATAAAAGGTCATGTCATTACTTTGTTGAGAAATAACTTAGGTATAATCCATTCATGTTTACGTCCATCCTCTGCTAAATTTCTACTTTCAGTATATTCCTCCCCACGTGTAAACAAAGCTAAACAAAGTCTAGAAAATTAGACCATAGGAACAACACATCACATTTGTACGCACTCACTTTATTAATATTCTGCACAAGAGCTATTTCTTACTTGACATTACCAACACACCCATGTTCTAACTGTTTTTATTTATGTTAATTATAAATGAAATATTATAATTTACAGATAAAATATAAATAAATGATAAATGTAACCAAAAATAAGGGACTTTTATATTAACACTGGTATAAAACCCTTGTGATACATGGCATATTGTGGAAATAACCAAATCTTTCATGTATGGGGTGATTTTTCAAAAGTTCAATTCAAAAAGTATGAAGAAACTGCAAATAGACTATATGATTTATTGCAATTTATTGAAATTTAGTATTGTAAATTAACTTTTCTGTATGAATAATAGTTATATTCACACAATGCACATACACACACGGGCACTCACACAGACATGCACACGTGTGCACACACACAGGCATGCATACAGGTGCACATACAGTCATCCATGCCCACACAGGTATCCACAGACATGTGCACACGTAGGTGCACATAAAGATGTGTGCATGCAGGCATGCACACCCAGGTGCGCAGGCAAGTGCATGCACCCAGGCACAAAGGTGGGATAATTTTATTCATCTTCAATGAAAGAGATAAAACTGAAGTATTTGGTAGTCTAGGGATATTTTTTGCCATAGCAGCAATTGGTTTATTAGGGTTTGTAGTATCAGCTCACTATATATTTAACAATGTTCTGACAGTAATACTGCCAACGTTTCCTGAGGTAACAGGCAGGGAAGGTATTCACACCCACTGCAATGCCAACCTGGACACACCATGTCACCATTGTTGTCAGTAAGATCCAGATATTTCAAATTCTGTAAGATTCCTGCTCAAGATGCTGGTGAAGATGATAGACCTACAGCAAGATGTGTATTAAATCTAGAAAGCTATGCTGGTATTAATTTCCCACTTAGTACATCTACCAACAGGATCAGTAGGGAGAAGTAGGTGGCTGTCAGATATCCAAACAACCTATTTAGATATGGAGGGAATAGGCCACTAAGCTATACATAATAACATTATAAAAGGTNGGTCAGTAGGGAGAAGTCAGATATCCAAACAACCTATTTAGATATGGAGGGAATAGGCCACTAAGCTATACATAATAACATTATAAAAGGTAGACAGTGGTAACACACTCGCTGCCTGATGAAGCTGGCCTAGCCAGCGAAATGTTGTGACCGCGCATCCGCATGGAAAATGCGTTTGTCCTACTTTTTTGTGTGTGCGCACGTGCACATTTTACCAAGTGGCAGCATAAGGCAGCTTCAACTTTATACTGTATAGGTTAATAATTTTACATCATGTTTTGGATTATCTTTTTCCTTGTGTAAACTTGGTTTTTCCGTTGTATTAATTGTTGCCTGTAGGAGCAAGGAAATGGCATATTGTTTGGATAATCTCAGCCTTACTTTAAAATTTTGTTTTCTCAGGGCACCAACTTCATTCGTTGCATCAAACCTAATCAGAAAATGGTTGATCACATGTTTGAGGCTCCATCTATCATGTCTCAGTTGGAGAGCTCGGGAATGATCACTGTAATGGAANATGGTTGATCACATGTTTGAGGCTCCATCTATCATGTCTCAGTTGGAGAGCTCGGGAATGATCACTGTAATGGAACTGATGCAGGAAGGATTTCCATCACGAGCTTCATTTAACGATCTGCACAATATGTACCGCCAGTATCTCCCACCAGAATTGGCCAAATTAGATGCCAGAACATTCTGCAAGGTGAGCAGTGTTGTTACATGGGTAAGACATATATAAAATGTTAATTCCTATTGAACTTTCTCATGTAGAATTATGCATTGAAATAAATCGGTTGTGCATACAGTGGAACCTCTATGTATTGAACTCAGATGGATTGAAATCCCACATCCATAGAACATATTATGTGGTCCCATTTTTTATTTTTCTGTATTTCAAGACCACATTCAGTGAAAGTCCACATGTATTGAAATTTTTGTCACTCCCCTGAGAAAGTATGTATAGAGAATTTACTGTAGAAGAGAAAAATTGCTCAGCATTTATATTTTCTGCAACAGTTACCATATTTACCTATTTAATTCTAAGCTGCATCTAATTTTTTTGAAGAAAATCCTGGGAAAAATTTATTGGTATACATATAAAGCCACAGGTTGAACCACCACTTCAGTAGGAAGTTTAATTTTGCCAGAAACATTTTCCATCGAAACAAATATATTTCACTGTGACAAATGAGAATATTGTGCTTTTGGAAGTCCCTAATTGCATTGTGTGCTTCTNTCGAAACAAATATATTTCACTGTGACAAATGAGAATATTGTGCTTTTGGAAGTCCCTAATTGCATTGTGTGCTTCTAGCCAGCAGCCCAAGTTCTATGAATTGATTTCAAAAAGCATCCCAGCCGCTGTATTGTCATTATGTTCTGCAAAAATAACCAAAATGTGGTCTAAAGAAGCAAAATAATGCACATATTTTCATGTTGCTATAAATGAAGGATGGTTTTAATCACACTGTTCATCAAAAATGGCATGGCTGATGCATGTACGATAGTTCAAAATGTTAACCATAGCCATAATTTTTGTCTTGNTCGAAACAAATATATTTCACTGTGACAAATGAGAATATTGTGCTTTTGGAAGTCCCTAATTGCATTGTGTGCTTCTGGCCAGCAGCCCAAGTTCTATTAATTGATTTCAAAAAGCATCCCAGCCGCTGTATTGTCATTATGTTCTGCAAAAATAACGAAAATGTGGTCTAAAGAAGCAAAATAATGCACATATTTTCATGTTGCTATAAATGAAGGATGGTTTTAATAACAATGTTCATCAAAAATGGCATGGCTGATGCATGTACGATAGTTCAAAATGTTAACCATAGCCATAATTTTTGTCTTGNATGTTCATCAAAAATGGCATGGCTGATGCATGTACGATAGTTCAAAATGTTAACCATAGCCATAATTTTTGTCTTGAAAACCGAATTGTGGTGTTAATGGCAACTATTTTATAATATTGTTAATGCATTTTTGAAAGCATATTTACAACTGTAATTCAAGGTTTTTAAATATGTATACAATTTGCAGATTGATTTCATTTGAAGATAATGTGTAAACTATTTTTAAAGAGTAGTATATCTCATGAAATTGTACAATAATGTGATAGATAGAAAGTTGCATGCATGTAGTTACTGCATGATCTGCTGTTACTCCAATATGCATTTGCTGTGTTTACTTTTAGATGGTTGCACTGTTACTCCGTGTAGATGCTGCATTTCCCATTAGGTGCCTATGACGTTCCTTAAAGATAAAGATACTGAGTTTCACTATAGATCCTGTTCCCGCATACACACTTCCATGCGACCACTGAACAGCTGCCACTTAATTTTCTTTTTTGTTTTATGGAAGATGTGTTTCACATTACAAAGCATGCATGCAATATGCTTTGTTAAGAAATTACTGCAAAAAACCATATTATACGTCCTCCAGGTGACTCTGTCTGTAGAACAAGTAACTTTTATAGACAGTTTCACATTGTACATATGTCTTACCCTTTTATTACAGACATTCACTGAAAATTTTTTTAAACTTAACTATCTTATTTAGAAAATTTGAAAACAAATTTTTTAATTCAATGAGATATACATTATGAATGGCGGAGCCATAAAAACTAAAGTAATTATTCAAACAAATAGTACAGTTGCATGATGAAGCGTTTTTTCAGTCCAAAGTATTGATGGTACTTGATTCTAAAATGTTCCCNTGCTTGGAATCAAGTATGGTCTGTCTCATATAAGTTGGCAAGATTCTGACAGTCGGAAGTTAATGTTACATTGGCTATTCTGGGTGCACTGCCGATGCGCATTAGACAAGCAGAAAATGCACGATAAGAAAGAGTTCCTAGATTAATTAATACATTTTATTTTACGTGGTCACAAAACAGTGGTTGTTGGTGTTACAAACTAAACTTCATGATAACGTAGTAATGTATAGGTGTTCAAAATGAAATGCACAATAAAATGATCCGTATCCAAAGGAAATGCAACTTCAATACCTTTTTCACATCTCCAACCATGCTTTCCATATATGCTTGATATTAATTCCAAAAGCATACAGAAATATTGCATGGTTAGTTGATTTATTTTTATAATAATTCGACAAAATATATTTTTAATTCGTGTCGTCCCAAGCCAGTAATAGAACAACAGTAATCTTTTAAAAAGACAGGATCAAGAGGCAGACCGTGCTGCTATCTGTTGAGCAATGCAAACGGCTCACACCTCGCCTTCTTTCATCAAACTGTCAAAATCTTGCCAAGTTACATGAGACAGAGAGTGTATACATGGTAAACCTTTAACTGACTGTGGATTTGAGATGCTTTCTCTCTAGCTACATGATACCATTGTTGTCCTGCTAGATCTTTTTTTTGTGTGTGCGGTGGAAGTGTCTTTGGCCAGCAGTGGTTGAAATTTTTTGTGTGCGCGCACATTAGGGTGGTCCTTATATGGGTCAAAAAAAAGTTTTTTTGCATTTTTGACGGGGCACCATCTTATTTCATTTTCTACCGTAAGAAACTATTTCAGTATATTTTTTTACAATATTGTAACAATATTTAGGGGTTGCTACCTGGGTTTTAATTTAATCACTCATTTGTATTTATTAATATAAAACATTTAGCATGCAAAATTATTGTTTAGATTACAAATTAAGATAACTCTTTTTATTAAAATCATTTATAATCAGGATATAAGGGTTGATTTTTTGTATCAGGGTATTTCTTCCTTTACTCTTTTACCAACAAAAGTAAATATTGCTTTTGCTTTTCATCTGTCNTTTTTTTGTATCAGGGTATTTCTTCCTTTACTCTTTTACCAACAAAAGTAAATATTGCTTTTGCTTTTCATCTGTCATCATCAGTTTATTAAATTCCTCCATTAAAGCAACACCACGCTCAGTAATATCATTTACTACCCGTATAGAATGAATGATTTTCTTCGCAGCCTCAAAATTTACATCATCCTCCCAAGTTTCAACATCTTTATTCAAAAACTGTAATGAGATACCCAGTATCTGGAAAAACCGTAAGGAGTTGCTAGTCACAAAATCTTCTATGCTTTTTTCCGTGATGTGTTTGACATCAATGCTTTTTCTTTTTGGACAATCCTGTACACATTCGATTTTTAGTGCATCTACCATTTCTTATCCTGAACTGATAGTCCGTCATCGAAAAAAGCAAAAGATACCAGCTCTTCCGACAAGTACCATAAATGACCCAGTACTTTTTTTATGGCAACATTGGCCATCGTTTGGTTTATTTATGTATATTATGACTATGAAAATATAAATATCTTTCACTGCGCTTTCTCTTCCTTTTTTGTTAGTTTAAACTGGTGTTTAAATAGGAAAATCTTCAAGCAATACATAGCTTTCGCCATCCATCTAGCACGGTGAAGACCAGCAGGCCTCCCAATGATATGCCTTTTTCAGGAACTCCTCCTTAGTAAATAATCGTGAGATGCAATAACTCTTTGTAATCATCTCGAGGTTGATATAATTGAAGTTGATTCTGAGCGAATGAAATCATGTCTGTTGCAACAATTTTTACGATGTTTGAGGACGTGGTATCGGAAATTATTGTTTTATAATCACTTTGGTCAATTTCGTCCCAGTTTTTCTTAAACCTTTTAAACAATTGAATATCAGGATCACTAGATGGTCCGAGCGGTAGACACACTACAGCTTCTAACATAATTTCCATTATATGGTGTCGACAAGCAAGCCAAAGCATATCTTTCTCAATTTTTTGTTCCAGAAGAACACAAGCTCCATTTCTTAAACCGGTATTTACAGCTGTAGTAAAACATAAACATTTTACTTTATCGCTCAAGCCCCAGGAATTTATTGTTTCAAAGACAGCTGATGCACATGCTTTGCCTGTTTCACGTTCCAATTTTGGAATCACTAGAAGCTGATCAACACCATGTCCTGATACCAAAATTGGCAGCCGATCTACAGTTTCATGTCCAATAATATCTTCAATTAACTTGTCATCCCAATGAATTGTTAATAGCAAATCAGGTTTGAACTCACTTTTGAGAGACTCTGCTATTGCTTTTCGATTTTTCAAACGTTGTCGACAAATGGAAGATCTATTAACTTTAAACTCTAAAGGATCACATCCTGCACTTTTCAAAATAGATGCTACGACTACAGCTGCTTTTCTGTCACTTAATTTAGAGATGTCAAGGCCAGCAGCTAAGTGGCTATTAATTATGTCTTTTTGAGCTCACTTTTGTGGTGGTTGCTCTGTTGAAGATTCTGATAAGACTTCGAAATCAGATACAGTTGTTTCTTCATTGGTGGTAGAAGAAGAAAGTAAACACTTTTCTGTCAAAGCCGAGATACTCCCGTTTTCATGTTCACAAAATTTTTGAAGATGTTCTGCTTTCTGTTTTGATTCCTCACTTTTCCTTAAGCTTTTTTTATCAGCCGAACCAATTAAATCCCGGCGACCTTTTTGTCGTTGTGCTAATAAAAACTGCTTATCCTCTTCTATAAACATAATACTTAAAGCTTCAGAGTGAGCAATATCAAACAATTCTTGTAATTTTTGTTGCCAATCTAGTTTTTTCTTCTTTAATGCTTCCAAACATTTTTTCTTGTTCTCTTTTTTTTTTTATTTTTTTTTTTTATTATAGATATTGCCACTGTTTGAAGTGTTGTTCTATTTTACTGATCACATGTTTTTTCAATCTCGTTGGTATACTACCTTTTTCCAACAAATTTATCACTTCACATGCAGCCACAGTTGCGGAATTATAAATGGATTTCTTTTCTTTGCTTTTGTAGTAAAAAATTAATGTAATACTTCACCAATTGAAGGCAGCTTTGACTTATTCAGATTTAGTAGTGACTGGCCTATAAGCCAAATGTTCATTTTATTTATAGTTAGTAAACTCACGCCACTACTTCTGGATGCCATGACAAGTCGAAACAAGTATGCACAGTTTGAGGAAAAAATGCACATCCTCTCGCTAATGGCTGAATTCCAACTGAAGTGCGGGGCAGGGCTCAACCTCGACGTGTAGGCACAGGGAAGGAGTAGGGGAGGGGATTGACTAAAGTGAGTCTCTCTGCATGCTATTTCACTTTAAAATAGGCTTCTATACATGCTGGAGTCAATTTGCCAGATTAATGGTTGAAGTGGCTATACAATGCTTTTTTTTAAACTTTGACTGATGGTTACGATTTCTAAAACCTTTCCAAAAATTAAGTAAAAAGAAACTACTTCATATTTTAGGGTAGAGAATCATCATATGACAGGGTGCCGCGGTAGTTTTTTAAAAGTCAAAAAATAAGGACAACCCTAGTGCACATGTGCATGTTCTTGTGTACACACCCTTCCTTTCGCTGTTTGTGGGGCTTATAGTTTATCTGGCTGTTGATGCTTCTACTCTGTGCTTGGTTGTTCAATAGCTGTGAAGGTGCTGACGGAAGTACATATGAGCAACGTGAACTATTTACTAGTGTTGCCTAGCATTTTGTTCTCCCTTCTTTATTTTAGATCATGAGGCAATGAAATAAAAAAAAAGTAAATCAGTAGGAAATGCTACTGTCTCACTTAAGTTTCGACTCCACTTGTAATGCACATAATTGTGTGGTGGCCATCCACTCATCATTCAAAGTAACTGTTCGTAGTCCGACATCAAGAAGAGATTGGTGGTGGTGATGAAAGAGGGATAAGTCTGTAGTGAGTGGTGTGTGGTCAACTCCCCCGTGTGGTAGTGCCTCATGCACCAGCTAGGAAGGACTTAATGAGATGGCCAGCCCCAGAAACAAACTGCCATGCAGGAGGAGGGTATAAGATGCATAAGAGAGTACATTCAGCATGTTACACACATGAGTTGTGAACTTAAGTACAGTTTGATTTTCTCTTGGCCATTTGCTGCCACTTTGTGTTGCTGTGACTTAAAGCAAGATGGGTGTAGGCGAATGACACATGTTCCAGCAGTAGTTACCAATTGTTCTTCACCAACGTCCTGTGAAGCTGAGAAATTTTCTTACATTGATCAGGAACGCCTCCTGTGTAAGCCTTAACATAGGAGTCAACCAATGGTTGGTTGGTGTGACCAGGGAGTTTGATTTGGCCACAATAAAAGACCAAGCCTATGGAAATTGTTGCTACCTTATTCAGTGGCTCGTGTATTCCTTTGCAGGATGGGTGCTCTTAGTGTCACGAGTCACACATGTGATTCATTGACTGCTCCCAAGTTGTTGATGTGGAAAGTCGTACATGAGAAGTAAAGGCTGTTCACAGTAAAGTGAGCACTTCTGAAAGCCCTGCTAAATTTCTACTTTCAGCCTCTTAATCGCTTATCTTTCTGCATACATATGAAAATAAACATTACATGACTTTCAGCTGATGTTTACATCAGCAGACTCATATGTACACTGTAAACTCATTAAATAAACAACAAAAAGTAAATATTGTAATCAGCACTATAAACACGTAGGTGTTAATTTCAGTAAATAATATTGGTTTGTGAATATTGATTGATGTTGATGATCCTTTTTCTGTTTAGATGTAAATTAATGCCTTTAACACTTTCAAGAACATAAGAAAATATGTTTGATTTAGGTTGTGCCGTACACAAGTTTGTTACAGCACATAGGAAATAAAAATTAATGTGAAACACTTTTATTCACTAAAGGGTTCTCACAGTTCATTTTATAATTCACAATTTTGCATTATAGACAAAAATTCCAACCTGTTTGGCCTGACAGTTCATTCTGTAGCAAATACATTAATGTACAAATGAGCCTTCGAAAAGCATGACTCAGAAACATTAGTATCATATAACAATTACAATAAAAGGCCTTCAAATTACAATCTTTACTCAGGCCTAAATTCTGAACACAACTAATATTAAAAATAATAACAATGAACAACAATATGTGGGATGCATACACCCTAAAATTTGAGCCTCTCAAAGGCATCTTGGGGAATAAATTAAAACGACGACACATTTAAAACATGGATTAAACTCGGCCAGGAAAGAGGGGTGCTCAGAAGGAGCCGAGGCAAACCCCTTGCTTGGAGAGCCCTGAAAACACATTAAAAGTTGCAATTTACAAAATTACTAGTTCTTTTAAATGTACTAAAGAGCACCATATATTCACAACAATACTTAAAAATTAATAAACCTGTAGGTGGGTGAAGATTTAATAACGCCAAAGTAAAAGAATTACGCTAAATTTAACCTCTGCAATACGTTACAAAACATCGCCATCTAGGACTGACCTCAGAAAAATCACATTTAAACTCTAAGAAACCAATACATGAAGCCATTTACTACACCATCACTGCACCGCATAAAGTTAACCAAAACCATTGTTTTGAATTGTAGGCCGAAAGAGAATTTGGAATATGATGGACAGTATAAACCCGGTTAAGTTAACTAGTCCTGGTAGCCATACATCAAAAATGCATAAAAACGGTTTGATGCATTCAACCCACCAGCATGGTAAAGCTGCATGGTGAAGCTGCACATCAGTTGATAACCTAGGCTGGAGAAATGCAGAAAGGCGGTCAGATGACAGTGATCCAATGAGCAGCACTCTGCAGAAGGCCTATAGCAAATTAATACAAACAAAACGAGGGGAGGGCTGGATATCATACCTGCATGGAGGGAGGGCTAACTAAGGAGGTGGTAAAGTGGGAGCAGGCGTAGAGGAACCGAGACCCGAAGCACGGCAGAGTGGCAGCAAATTTGAATACAACATGTACAAGTAGAATTGTATTGCATAAATAGCTCACAAATCAATATTTTAATACAAGACCACGCACAAGCAAAATAGCAGGTGTTGCTATTACACTATGAGTACCGTAACAAAAACAATTGTCATGAAACTCATTGGCTGAACAGAATTTATACTAATTTTTATATAATTCATCTACAGTAATATTTGTCACTCTAAGCAAGTTTCATGAAAATTCGTCTACCCACAAAGTTTTTAAAGCACCTAACACTAATGCTTGCCAAGGCTTACAGCTTTGCTTACTAAAAAATCACTTTTCGCTTATAATATTTAAATGTGTACACTCGTAAACCGCTGTTTTGTTGACAAATTGGCGTGTATCAGGAAAAAGGAAACAAAACGAGGAACCATCCAACTAGAATGTTGCATCAGCCAGGTGATGTGCCAGAGTTAGGAACATATATGTTAGAATCACTGTAACAATGAACGTCAAGGTATTGACGGCTGGAAGTTACCACTTGGTTAGCTCAGTGCTAGCAACATAAAACTCTTGTAAAAAAAAAAAAACTAATTAGATATTAAATAAAGAAGTCAAGTTCCTGTTTATTTGTTCCATATTTTTATTTACGAATCAATTGAAACAGTTTACATACGATCTTCAGGTGTGCCCAGAATGAACAGGTTCACAGATAAACAGACAAGTACAGAGCAGCGCCACAGTTGTTTAATGATTTATTTGCATCTCGAAAACTTGCCTCGCAAGAAGAAAATACGAAGGCTGGAGGGACGTCCGTTCCCTCCTGGCACCTTATCGACCTCTCACACCGGTGGAAAGAATTTATTACACTTAAGGTTTGGCCGAAAAAGAACGAAGTTGAAAGATTTAGTGGTCGCGGGTGCTTGCCAGTGTGGATGAAGTTCGTCACGCCCAATGCGTCTTCTCTGACTGTTGGTTACTTTTTCTTGTGGGTGAGTATTCATCCAGGGTTTTTATCACTCATGGCTACCCCCCTTCTCGCCCCAGGGTGCCACCAACCATCACCAAATATGGGCTTAGCGTGTGTCGCCACGCACTTCCCACGCTATCCGAAACTGCGTAGCCCACTTAACTGTGCCATCAGTTAAAGATAATCAAACTTCTAGAACAAAACCTGTCGACGCAGTCGGAAAGTTTCTAATCTAATGATGAAGCTCAACAAATACTAAGATTTCTGAAACGGCAGCTGGATGCATAATAAACATTATACCACGGTTAAAGAACTCCCACGGCTTTAATTTTAAATACAGAAAACAATTTTACGCCTCCTGGCAAAGCGAAAGAAAATGAACCGCGTATCCCGAAAATTAATAATACTGCATCATTGCATCACATTACATTTTATTCTTTTTTGCATACAGCAAAAAGAAACTGAATTGAAGGTGACAACAATTTCTAACTTTTTCTTACTTTACAACTTGTAAAATGTGAAAAATGGAACTACTTCTTGTAGCTTCCTAACAACTTAACTGCGAGTATCACTGTCATTGCTTATGTTAAAATATAAGCAGTTGCAGGCAGTGATTTTTTCATAGGTTGATTTCAAGAATGCTCACTTTACTGCAAACCACCAATAAATGATCCAGGAAGTCAATTATGAAATTGAAAATGCAGTTGTCACTAGCACATATCACTATGGTATTAACATATGCATTCTGTTATTGGGTTGTCCTGCACCAAACTCGGTTGGATCATAATATGTCCTTGTGGGACATCCTTCTATGGCACTTGGCTGAAAAGTGGCTCTGTCTGTAGATGATATACCCTTCAGTTAAGTGAGCCTAATAGGCCACCCATGAAGGAATAGGGGGATCTGTCGTGTGCAACCATTCACCAACACACCCTAACCTAGTTGGCACTTTGTGAAAATGATTTACACTACTTACTGCACAATATTTCCTGGACTGAACATCATGGCCAACATTTTGATAAGATTAGGAGAGAGGAGAGGGTGCAGAAAGAAGCTAGCTACTCTGAGGTGTCTACATGCCGAACTGATCACAGTTCTGTTGCTCTCNAGAGGAGAGGGTGCAGAAAGAAGCTAGCTACTCTGAGGTGTCTACATGCCGAACTGATCACAGTTCTGTTGCTCTCAGACACACCACCGTAGCGACCACAATCGACATAGGATGCAGACCAACCTGTCCATCAGACACTTTACGGTGGAGGGAACTCTATCATCAACTGATCAGTACTTCCTGCCGCAATGCTGGCCCCGCTTGGCCTTGGTGCTGGCCCCGCTTGGTCTTGGTGCTGGCCCCGCTTGGCCTTGGTGCTGGCCCCGCTTGGTCTTGGTGCTGGCCCCGCTTGGTCTTGGTGCTGGCCCCGCTTGGCCTTGGTGCTGGCCCCGCTTGGCCTTGGTGCTGGCCCCGCTTGGCCTTGGTGCTGGCCCCGCTTGGTCTTGGTGCTGGCCCCGCTTGGTCTTGGTGCTGGCCCCGCTTGGCCTTGGTGCTGGCCCCACTTTGCCTTGGTGCTGGCCCCGCTTGGTCTTTGTGCTGTCCCTGTTTGGCCTTGATGCTGGCCCTCGCTCAGATTTTTCTCAGAGTACACTTAACCGCACAGCCTTGTCAATCCCAGGGACCATCTAAATGATCGTGCCAGCAGGACAACTTCCTTTTAGACAAATGTTATGCTGGCTGGTCTAGTATCACAGACACCTTCTAATGGAATGTGTTCAAACCAGATTGTGTTCAAACATAGAGGCCAACATTACCAGACCAAGTTTTAGTGTAGTTGTGTGTCTCTTAAAGAATGACCTCTATACGATCTGAAACTTTTAGGCTGGCCTTCTGCTGAAGAAACAAGCTTGTGAGAAGAATGACTTAAGGCAGCACCTGGCCTGGGAGATTGTCCCAGTGAGCTATATTTCTGTCTTGACATAAGGAAGTATTGTGATGGGCTCTCCCAAGACTGTGATATGCATTCCCAGGAAGTTGAATTTCTAGGAAGTTAGTTTTGTAACAGTAGGATATTGCATGCAATGTAAGCAATGGATTAAACTACAGATTACACTTTGTATTTTTTCTCTTTATCTTCAAGAAACTGTGTGAGAAAGCCTTAAAAAACAGGTAATTTAAACAATTTTCACTATTTTTTTGTTCTCTTTGAACATTATTAATTGGCTGAAAGTAAAAAGCGTCAGCTGTAGATTACTGTTTTACCTTTCTTGGAATAATGTTGTATTTTCAAAACAATTATTTCTGGAGATGCATGTTTACACTCAAACACTAATTTTACAAACAAAATTTTGCTAGGGAGTCCCTTTAAATATTGTTGAACCTATGAGTGAGAGAGTAAAGGTAAAGTAGTGGCAGTGATTTGTGCAGATAATGTCGTGTTCATCTCTTCACAGGTGAAGAGCGCTGCATCACTGTTCCCTGGTCATTCACATGATGTTGGATAACAGTTGAATGGTGAAGATAACTGCTACATTGATTGCCATAGCAATTCACGTTAGCTAGAGTAGCTTAAGTCAATGACCTCATACAAACGGTGGTAGCTACTAGCTAGGCACCATTTAAAACTATTTTACCTTCCGTAATATAAAAATAAAAAAGGAAATAATAGGATCTATTCTTAACAAAATTAAAAACTAATAATAAAGTAACTAAAGGCATTATAGTATCAAAGTAGTGTGCAGAACTGTAATCAGTATTCTGATGAACATTGGTTTAAGTTTGGGAATTACTGTAGAATGTACTTTGGGTAAAACTGCACCTAGCATATTAAACTTTTTCATGCTCTTGAATAGTTTATACGTAAACATTATGAAAATGCTTAAAGCAAGTGAAACTAAAGGTTAAATGTTACTAACACTATTGGATACTGTTATTGGCTATGAGTCTTCGCAAAGTAATTTTTAATTGTTGAGTAAATGTTACAAGTAGGCTGCCGAAAGTATATAAAAGGACAGAAACTGAAGTACTCACACGCTAGTACTTGTCGACAGGCACACACACAAAAAGGATGACACATTTTTCATGCAATTGTGCAACCATGTAAAAAATGTCTCTTCCTTCTTTGTGTGGTGTGCCTCTTGACAAGTACTAGACTGTAAGTGCTTGAGTTTGTATCTTTTTACATATTTTTAATTTTTATATTATGGGGTGATAACATGATACATTACTTGTTTCAGTCTTTGCTTCATACCTTGGGGATGAACGAAAATGACTACCGCTTTGGGGTATCACGTGTGTTCTTCAGGCCTGGCAAGTATGCTGAATTTGATGCCATCATGAAGTCTGATCCAGAGAATGTGGCTGCAATGGTGAACCGTGTAAAGAAGTGGCTTGTGGCATCTCGCTGGAAGCAGGCACAGTGGTGTGCGCTGTCTACCATTAAGTGTGTGTTTCTATGCTTTTGCTTCTCCCATGTGTTCTCTTGCATAGTGTTACCATTTCAAGTTTTTGTAGGGTTGGGGAAGAATTTATAAGCAAGAATTAACACATCTACTTATCATACAAAAAATTACTTCCAGTGTAATTATTTGACTATACAAACTGTCCCGTATTGTATGGGATTTCACGTTCCTGGGTCTGAAAGAATTATCCTGTATGGTTGTCTTGTATGGGCATAGGACGGGACGTCATACAGCCGATATATGTATTAAACTTCTTNGGGTTGGTGAAAAAATTTTATTTACGGGAAGAATTTATAAGCAAGAATTAACACATCTACTTATCATACAAAAAATTACTTCCAGTGTAATTATTTGACTATACAAACTGTCCCGTATTGTATGGG
This sequence comes from Clitarchus hookeri, assembly GCA_002778355.1. Taxonomy (NCBI): domain Eukaryota; kingdom Metazoa; phylum Arthropoda; class Insecta; order Phasmatodea; family Phasmatidae; genus Clitarchus; species Clitarchus hookeri. The sequence goes on along the minus strand of NQII01000361.1, from coordinate 527,648 downwards.
ATTTCGCGTTCCTGGGTCTGAAAGAATTATCCTGTATGGTTGTCTTGTATGGGCATAGGACGGGACGTCATACAGCCGATATATGTATTAAACTTCTTCGAAAATTAACAGAATTTTAATAAACACAGTGTCGGTAATTTATTACATTTGCGATTACAGGTACATTTAATCTGATGATCTAATGCAGCGACCATAAATAGTTACACTTGACACAGGCAGGTGGCATTCGCTTAGAAGTGCTTTGGTGGAAGCAGCACTTGCCAAGAGGAGTGCAGTGTCTCTTCTTTCAGTATATTTTGGTTTCATTTGTTTTAAAGACCACTACCTAATTCAAATATTATAACAACACTGAATTATGAATTTATTTGCAACTAATATTTCATTGTTGTATATGTTTAGAGAAAACACGGATACTTATACCAGTACTGACTTTTGCACATTGCAGATAGTATTTAAAATTGCTCGTTTTTTATAATAATTTGCTTTATAATGTCGGTGAGGTAAGGTTTATTTTACTCCAGTTAGGAACAAAATGAGATTACTTATGGGGGAGTTTGGCATAGCAAAGATTGATGTTCCAAAAAGGTTGATTTTAAGCTGGGAGTAAATTGAGAAATTCTATTTATTTGTGTTGATGTGCAACGGGCAATGTCTTTAACCTGCTCCAGCCTCACCACAGACACGGCCCCCTCCCAAGAAGAGCATTACGCCATATATGCCACAGGCACTCTTGCTGTGGTACCCAGGGATTGCTTGCTGACTGGCTGCTTCTGTCTGCTGGTTGACAACCCACATCACGCTTCGACGCGCGTCTATCCTTCTGGCCGCTGGCTGCGGAGGGGAACACTACGGAACATAGCGCAGCGCTCGGCCACCTTTGACTGTCTCTGCTGCTGCCTCTCCACCTCTCTTTCTCTTTCTCTCTCTTTCTCTCTCTCTCTCTTTCTCTCTTTCTCTCTTTCTCTCTCTCTCTCTCTCTCTCTTTATTTCTCTCTCTTTCTCTCTCTCTTTATTTCTCTTTCTCTTTATTTCTCTTTCTTTTTATTTCTCTTTCTATCTTTCTCTCTCTCTTTCTCTCTCNTCTCTTTATTTCTCTTTCTCTCTTTCTCTTTCTCTTCCTCTATTTCTCTTTATTTCTCTTTCTCTTTATTTCTCTTTCTCTTTATTTCTCTTTCTTTTTATTTCTCTTTCTATCTTTCTCTCTCTCTTTCTCTCTCTCTTTCTCTCTCTCTTTCTCTCTCTCTTTCTCTCTCTCTTTCTCTCTCTCTTTCTCTCTCTCTCTCTTTCTCTCTTTCTCTCTTTCTCTCTCTCTCTCTCTCTCTCTTTATTTCTCTCTCTTTCTCTCTCTCTTTATTTCTCTTTCTCTTTATTTCTCTTTCTTTTTATTTCTCTTTCTATCTTTCTCTCTCTCTTTCTCTCTCTTTCCCCCCTCTTTCCCCCCTCTCTTCCCCCTCTCTCCCTTTCTCTTTCTCTCTTTCTTTCTCTCTCTCTCTCTCTCTTTCTCTCTCTCTCTCTCTCTCTCTTTCTCTCTCTCTTTCTCTCTTTTTCTCTCTATCTCTCTCTATCTCTCTCTCGCACTGGCTGTGAGCTTAGAGTATAAATATGACCCACTGAACTTGTTTCGAGCCTGACTCGCACAGCTCCTATTGCAGAACATAACTTTGCCTGGTCACGTAACAAAACCTTCTTCACCATCTCTAGCTGAACCACGCAGCTCCAGTTGCAGAATGTCACTCTGCACAGAATGAGTATCGAAGCCATCTATGCCACACGACTACATGTATCTTCAACTATAAGCTTCTTTTGCACTCTTAGTCTGAGTATCACCAGTCTGGGGTTAACCTCGCCCCCCACACTACTTTGTCTTCCAAGACTATCGATCAATCTCCATCGGCAACCTACATTCGGCCCTTTAGGCCCTAATCAGGGTACAGGCTGGATTTGTTTGTTTCATTGTTTCTGCAATAAACAGACCTATTCCGAATTGGCTGCATTTGTTACTCACAGTCTGCTATCTTCACTTTCTGTGTCCTGCTGCCTCCCACTTCGACCTAGTGCTTCACCAATACACTTTCAGGAGTAGGCACATGCCACTCATCCTCTTTCTCTCTTACCCTTCAGGCATGTACCAAAAGAATCTCTGACGTCCCGCCTTGCTGAGTAACGTGGGAGCAGCGCTCCATCCTGCTGTTGCCTCTTGGGTCTGCCGGTGTCGTCGCGCCCAGCCACCATACTCCTCACAGGAAGCCAACAGTAGGCATTTCCTAGGGGGACATGGAATGTGAACCTTCCAAGGGGACTCGAAGTAAGCTGCAACGTCCCACCAGGGTACCTAAGCAACCCATTCTTAGTAGTGCTCCTCCCCAGGCCCAACGAGCTGTTTTCGAGTTGCCCAGAACTCAGGTTCCCACACTTCCCAAAGACCCTGTCAAGATGATGATGCCTGCTTCCCAGTCATTGGTGGGGTGAGGGCGGGGGAAGGCTTAGACGCTCGATGATGTTACTAACCAAACACCACCCGCTAGGTAAGGCACCATTATGTAAAAGTTTGTGTTTGGCTTGAATTGAGATGTAAACTTGTCCCAGCCAAAATTTGAAGTATTAATTTTATTTTGTAACTCTGTTTTACTCCCCCAGTTGTGTCTACACAAGCAAACATTAAAAATACAACTGTGTTAGGCATTGAGCGTTCATAAGCAAGCTTATCTTATTTCACTGGAAAAATATTACGAATTTAAGTGTGAAATTAAGTATGGCCATTAACAAAAGGAACTCTGTAATTTTCTCTTTTTCCTTAAGGAAACTGCACAGGAAAGTCCCAGAAATTATATTTGTAACCATTTCACTTTTTTTTCCCATTTAAACATGTGAACATATTTTGTTACATTTCCACTATAGTGAAAAGAACAATGTAGGTTACTTATAACACAATGCAGATCGTAAGATTTTACACAATTATATTTATTTCATGAAAATGGCAATCATTCCATTTACTTATAAACAAAATGTAAAAATCCAGTATACATGGAGATGCAAATGCACCCTGGCAGTGAAAATTTTAGTTGCCAAACTCAACTTTCCAACCTGATTAGAATGAACCTTAACTGGAGTCAGATTCCATGTGTTCAGTTGCCAGAAGTTCCCCGTATGGTAAATTTGAAAAAGTTGGCAACCTCACTGTATAAACAGCCGGTTGAATTGTTTCTGTAGCTTTCTTTTTTTTTTTTAATAAGAGAATTGTATGTAAATTGTGAACAAGTTGGAACATACTAAAAATGCAAAATATCAAAGAAAACTCTAAAAATGTACTGCTTTTACAATTATTTTGCATCTTCATCTTNAGGTACTGCTTTTACAATTATTTTGCATCTTCATCTTAATCATGTGACCTACAAATATCATACAGAATTTGAATTTTGTTTGAGAAGGATAACAGTTTAACTGATTAGTTCTCATTTAAATATGCAAAGTGAATGCATTCTGGTGTCTGATAACCTAGCGTNTGGATAACAGTTTAACTGATTAGTTCTCATTTAAATATGCAAAGTGAATGCATTCTGGTGTCTGATAACCTAGCGTGTCCTTTGGTTATTTGTATGCTGGTATATATTTTAATGAGATTTACAACATTTTTTTGATAATAGTTCTTCAGCATAAGTTGTAAAACTGCTATTTATTCTAAGTATATCTCAATGTGTAGTATTTTAGTAGTATGCTTATGTGGAAGGTTGTATCTTTCATATTCAAGGTTGTGTTGTTTTTCTTGGAAGTGATTGCACTGTATTAATATATAATGCACTTTCTTTGACTTGGGCACTTTATTAATATTCTTCATCATTATAAATTGTATCCATAAATTTTTTTCTTCATGCTGTATTATCTTTGATGCTCACGTTTCTAATAACCACAAATAGTACAGCATACCTTTTTTTTAAAAAGTAAAACACGAAATGAAATAGGTTATCCCCAAATTGTTCAGCTGATAATCTCTTATGTACTTGGCTTGATTCCCGGTAGGGTTACTCCTGGATTTTTGTATGTGGGAATTGTGCCGGACGATGCCGCTGGGTCAGCGGGTTTTCTTAAGGATCTTCCATTTCCCCTGCTGTTTCACTCTGGTGCTGCTCCATACTCACCTTGCTTCACCCTCATCAGCTCTCAAGACATTGATGTTAAGAGCCGCCCAAATCTCTTCACTTACTGATTCACTCACTCACTCTTGGGTGGTCTTCTTAAGCAATTGGTTCTTACTTGCTTCCTCCATCTGGCTTTCTTCTTTTGCTTCATCTTCTCCCATCTCAGCTTTACCTCAGCTGTAAGAACTCCATTTTCTTCCTCTTCATTTGCCGTTCTCTTTTATAAATGGATAAAAGAAAGTGGAATTTCTTGTAATATGTCTGTCTACCTTCTGGTTTTTCTATTGTTACTGCATTCNAAAGAAAGTGGAATTTCTTGTAATATGTCTGTCTACCTTCTGGTTTTTCTATTGTTACTGCATTCACATTCTTCCTTATAACTCTTAGCAATTTGAACTCAAATGTTGTTGATAATTTATACAGTTTTATTTTTATCAAACCCAAATCCCTAACTGCCATATGTCTAGCTAGACCCTCAGCTTCTCTTCGTAAATCCACATATTCATTTTTTGTAAATTTTTGTATAATGATGTTTTTCTTAACTTTTTCTGAAATGTTATCAGACATCCATTTCTTCATGCTAGGAATTTTGTCTCCGAGCTTTCGCGATAAAAACAATTCTGCTGGACTAGCTCCTGTTTGATCAATGTGGTTTCTATTCATTAGTAAATAATTATTCTATTCAAATTCCCAATCCAAATTAAGTGCATTTGCGATTTGCAGTCTTTCAATAATTCCTGAATTTAATCTTTCCACTATTCCATTTGCTTGTGGTGGTAGTGGAGTAATTTTGTGATGTGAAATGCCACATTCCTTCAGATAAACTTCTATTTCTGTACTGACAAAATTTGAACCATTGTCTGTTTTTAGGCATTTGGAATATCCATATCGGGCTAAATTGCAATCCAAGGCCTTTGTATTGCTTTTTGAGTTTGTGCTACTTAACTTCGTTACTTCTATGAATCTACTAAATTAGTCTTATCACTAAGAACAATTATCCATTTGGAAAAGGGCCTAAAATATCTTCTGCTATTTTTTCCCCAAGTCTTTTCCAGAATCTTGGCAGGTGCAAATTTTTCTGGTTTGCTAGTGATGTGGCATCCTAAGCATTGCATTACTTTTTTTCCAGCTGCTCTGTCCATTCCTGGCCACTAAACTTCAGATCGTAGCCGGCTGTTTGCTTCTACAATTCCTGGGTGATCTTCATGTGCTAAGTTTAGGACCCTATTCTGAATATTTTAGGTACAATTTCAGGTATAATCAACATCATGTCTTTTTGCAGGATGTCATTGACTTCACTTATTTGCATTTTCATAGCCCAGAAGGGTAAAATTTCAGAATCTGCACATTCCCAATTGTCTGTTTTCAAAAATGTATTTACTTTTTGCAAGACTGAATTCTCTTTTTATGCATCAGCAATTTCCTCCAAAGATATTGCTACAAGTGTAAGGTGGGTAACCAAGTGCATAAGGTAATTATTCTGTTTAATGTCCTCTTTTCCATTTCCACTCAACCGAGACAAAGGGTCCGCAAGGTATTTTTTACCTTTCACGAACTTTACTGCATACTCAAACAACTGAAGTCTGAACAGCCAATGCTCATTGAGCGCACAAGGTTTTGACCTTGAAACAAAAATTACTTCTAATGGTTTATGATCAGTAGAAAGGCTGAACTTCTTTCCAATCACATATAATAAACGCTCACAAGCGCAAATAATTGCTAAAGTCTCCTTTTCAGTTTGTGACTATCTCTTTTTTATTTGTATGTGTAAGAACTGCCTCCCAAGCCATTTGGCTGGTGTCTACCATTACAATTGTTTCATCCTTTGGGTCAAAAATACCTGCAACAATGTATGATGAAAGGAGAGTTGATATTATCAAAATTCTCGTGATGTATTTTGCTCCATTTGAAAGGTACCAGCTTGTGTGTGAACTGTCGAAGAGGTTCTGTCTTTGATGAAATCTCAGTAATGAATCAAGCAACATGGTTTAGCAAGCCTAAGAAACCTCGTAATTCCTAAACATTTTGTAATCTCCTGTTCTTTAACCTTGCTACTCTATGTTCTGTAGGTTTTATTCCTTTGTCTGACATGATGCGGCCCAGAAACGTGAGATTTGCCATATTCACATTTTTCTTCAATTAACTTGATGTCGTGTCTTTTAAGAAAGAGCTAAAACTTTTTCAACCTAATGTTATGAATTTATTTTGTCTCCCCAAAAATTAATCAATATAAACAAACGCACCATCTATGTCGAAAAGTATATTTTCCATAATTTTTTGGAACTCTGGAGCTGCATGGTTCAATCCAAACATGAGACGTTTGAAACTCCAAGACCCAAATTAGTGCTGAATGTAGTTATTTCCTGTAAATTTGGGTGCAGTTTGACATGATGAAATGCTCTACATATATCCAATTTTGAAAAAAATTTGCTTTTTNTTCCTGTAAATTTGGGTGCAGTTTGACATGATGAAATGCTCTACATATATCCAATTTTGAAAAAAATTTGCTTTTTTCCAATTTTAGGATGTAAATCTTTCATAGTTGGTAAGGGGTGAATTGCCTTCAGGACTGCTTTATTGGCTGTTCTCGTATCCACACACAATCTAATACTATCTCCTTAGGAATTGGCACAATTTTAGGAAACCCATTTGGATGGTTCTTCTACCCTTTGAAATATATAGTTTATTTTTAGCTCATCAAGAATCTGAGAAACTCTTTCTTTCAGAGCCATGGGTATTCTTCATAATGGCTGAATAACTGAAATAATTGCATGTAACTTCAAAATTCCTAGTTTTGGAGCTGNACCATGGGTATTCTTCATAATGGCTGAATAACTGAAATAATTGCATGTAACTTCAAAATTCCTAGTTTTGGAGCTGATAATTTTCTTAATATAGGAGGTCCACAGCCCTTGATAACCCTGTTGGTTTACCTTGATGTGTGGCTGCTAGTTGACTGGAACTGCCCGCTCGCTGCCATCTGGACTGGAACTGCCTTGGATGTTCATTATCCTGTTGTTAACGTAGCTGCACATGGATGACGTGGGAAAACATCCCCTCATGCCGGGCAGCAGATTGACATCTCCATATGTAAATAAATCTTCCAGACTCTGTGCGCAATCAGACGTGATGACATATTTATCCTCTGGCACGTAACCAATCCTTGCTCACACTGGGGCAACAGATGTAATGTTACGAGCGTGTAAACAAAGTCTTGCTTCACGGGAGGGCGCCAGATGTAATGTTATGGGACGTGCCTGGTGTGGCACTAGTAGAACATTAGCTCTTCTAACTCAATCGGATCTGAACATTGAGACTCAAATTCATAAAGGCATCAAAATAAATTATCAGAAGAGCTGGGAATATAGTTCAACTGAGTTTTATTACACTATGCAGTTCAGTTTTAGCAGTATAAAAAATACTTCCACAACACACAAGCAGGAACGAGATAGGAATCACAGTTGTTCTTCTGCTGAAAACACTAGTATAGCAAGGATATTTATGAGGGCAGGAGAGAAAATACACTTTCCCGGCACCCTTACTGACCCCTCACACCGGCGGAAAGAATTTAGTAGTTTATAAGTTAATTCAAAATATGATGTAAAAGAAAGATAAGTCGCGTGCGCTGCCGGTGTGAGTTACATTTGCGACATTCGTGTTCTGCCCTCTTCTAGCATCCCGTCAGGTTCTGTTCCATTCTGTTACTGTACTTAACTGTAACTGGCACTAGACTGGTGTACGAAGGAGGCTGTGCCTACTATAAGAATCTTCCAAAAGTTTTATTGCACCATCGAAAACCCAAATTGAGGCATTGTGTGATGCAATCATATCTAAAAATAGCACAAACACCCCTCGCAACATGGGCATGTATCTCATCACGTCGCCACAGCGCAACCCTCAACCCTACCGTCAAATTACTTAAAATAAAATTATACATTTTTAAAATCAAAAGTATATAAAATCTACCCACATTGCTACTACCTCAAAGGTTTAAACAGTGATTAACTTACATTAATTCCCAAAAGTATAGAAAATAACCTCTCAAAAACTGTTTAAAATTACTTGAATATGTGCCAGTAATTGAATCACTCTTGGAAAATTATTTTGTGTCTGAAAATATGAGATGCGGAAATAATCTGAAAATAAAACTCTACTGGCATTGTTCAAATTCACCATTTCGTATATTAGTATTTAATAGCTGCAGTTCTGTCACGATTTCACGATTTGGTAGTTTTGTATTTTAGCAAGTTTCGTTACATACTTAAAACTAAATACTAAAATACCAAGTACGTCATCATTTTGTAAACTTATTCAGGTCACGTGACCTTAGTAAACTAAAAGTGCCAATTCGAACATGGCCTCACTTTTTGCGTGACCTGTACTTTTCTCACTCAAATAAAAAAGAATGTTTAAAAAACCTACCACATAGCGGATTATTTCAACAAACCTTACTATGGCAAAGAACTTATATAAAGAACATAGCACTTTATTAATTTGCACGTGACAGAAACTAACTTTTTATTCTACTCATTGAATGTTCACTTTTGCACTTTTTGTGCCACCTTGTGCCACCTTGTGGCTTTAATATTAAGTTTTTTCGTTCACAACATTGTAAATTATGTGCGCATACTTCACTGTTTGCGTTATGACTTGGTAAGGAACAAAAAGAATTATATTTGTACCGTTGTAATATTTTTGAGAAAAAAATTTAAAAAATAGCGTTATCGGAAAAGGAAACTAAGTTTCTCGACATCTTACGGCTTTGAAACGACCATCTGGTGTCCACCATGGTTGTTTACGAAACTACTAGCGCCGTTGGTTAATTCTGCAACAGCGCTGATAGTACTCAAGCAAATAAGCCATGCCATTTCAAAAACAAAACACGTTTGGTTATAACAAGAAAAACATTTCCTTGTAGGCATTTTAAAAAATGAGCAGTATAAGTTAACTGTCTTGCAAACAAAATGCCAAATAAAGTGTCTGCAAAATGCCTTCATGTGTATAGGCAATAATGGAGACTTTCTTTATTTACTAATGATACATTTCCAATCTCGTCCTTTTCTCATCGGAAAATTTATTTTCAGCCAGCCCAAAATTTTCTTGGCTCAAAATCTCCAATCCGGCCCATCTATGTTTTGTTTATGGTGAACACCAGCCTGTTATAGTATTATCAATCTACAGTTATTGTGTCCATCAGTTGCATGTGATGAAATTATTCCTTTTGTTGTAAAACATAATGTGTTTTCACTGTGCTATTCTTGCAAACTTTTTAATAATTTCATGTGTTGGTGAACATTTATCATTGCAAGTGAAGTTTGGAAATATTTTTGAATAAACTATGTGGACGAAATATATGTGTGTGTGTATATATATGTATATGTATGTATGTTTGTGTGTATGTATGTGTGTGTANTGTATATATATGTATATGTATGTATGTTTGTGTGTATGTATGTGTGTGTATGTATATGTATGTATGTATGTGTTTTCAATATTATCTCGTATACCTCTTTTGAACTTTTGGAATTTCATATGAATATGCTTCCACTGTTCCAAGTGTTATATTATTTATGTTAGTAATAGGCCTACTACTAATGTAGGCCTAGTTTAAGTAATTAAATTTCACACCATCATATACAGTTTCTCGTTCTGTAAAGTAATTATCTGTAACAAAAGAAATCGTAATTTTTGTAATCGAGAATCGAGAGTGGTATCAGCATCAAGATCGAAAATCAAGGAAAACTGAAATTGTTATATCCCTAGTTTCCATTCAAAATGTTATTTGATACTCTCAATAATTAACTGATTTAAGAGACTCCTCCAATTTGTACNATCCCTAGTTTCCATTCAAAATGTTATTTGATACTCTCAATAATTAACTGATTTAAGAGACTCCTCCAATTTGTACTGTATTAATGTAACATACTTTGAATTACACACTTTATTAATAATCTTAGTCCTTCTAAATCATATCCCCTATTTTCTTTTTTCAATCTGTATAATCCTCAATGCCCACTTTTCTAATAACAACCATAGATACTACAGTAATGATGATGGTGGTTGTTATTGTTAAGGCTTAATGTCTCGTTGACAGCTTGGTACATGTGGTGCATATAGTTGGGAATGGAAAAACAAAGCAGTTGCTGTCTGCTCTAAGCAATCACCTGGAGTTATTTCAAAAACCATTAGAAACCAAAATCAGGATAGCGGGACTGGTATTTAACATAGGTTCACCATAATGCAAGTCCAATACTATTTTAACAGTGTGCCGCCTCACTTAGTGTATAATGACAATGTAAAACATCAAAAAGTAGCAAAAAGCAGAATGAATTATTATGGTGGAAATTCGGCATGAAGAAATTAATGTTTATAAATACTTTATATGCTAATCTGTATTTCATTTCTTCACATCATGTGGAACTGCTAACTGAAAACATTCTTGCATACTAAAATAGAGGAAAACTGTTATTGTGCCAGTACAAAAAAAGTTAGCATTTGCTAGAGAATTTTTTTTTAATGTGGTTTGGCTTTTTGGAATTATGACGTAATATAGAATGTGGAAGATAGGGTTGTATTGTAAGGAACTGGACAAGCATTTTTATGGAATAAAAATGGAGAAATATGAGGGTGTAATACACTTAATCACTTTCAAAAGAAAGAGTAAACAATGGGTGACTGTGCTTAGTACCATGTTGGGTTTTGTTAGCTTTCAAAACCATCTGAATTGATNAGAAAGAGTAAACAATGGGTGACTGTGCTTAGTACCATGTTGGGTTTTGTTAGCTTTCAAAACCATCTGAATTGATTTAGCCATGGATTCAGAAATATGCTGGATAATACATTGTGAAGTATTTTGAACCATGCAGATGTGTACCATGCATCTCCTGGAGATTCAGTGGAGGTGTAGGTCTGCAGTNATTGTGAAGTATTTTGAACCATGCAGATGTGTACCATGCATCTCCTGGAGATTCAGTGGAGGTGTAGGTCTGCAGTTCATTTCAAAGATGTTCAGTAGGACTAGGATGGGAAGGGAGGGAGGACAGATAAGACTGCTGTAATAAGGAAAAGTGGGTTTCCGGAACTAGTCCCGGGTGCTGCTGGCTTTGAGCATATATGTCGCCATCTGCCCGAGGATAAATTTTGACTGTTGAATGGATGGGTCTAATCAGAATCAATATTGACGAATGCTGTGGCATCCAAACTTGACATTTAAACAAGTAAACCCAACATGTGGCAGGCAAATATTTCTGGCACCATAATGCACCCACTCCCTTGTACTGCTATCATAAGGTTTAAATTGTTAGCAAAACTTGGTCCGGTCTTTCAGCTTGCCCAATTAAAGCCTGTCTCNGTACTGCTATCATAAGGTTTAAATTGTTAGCAAAACTTGGTCCGGTCTTTCAGCTTGCCCAATTAAAGCCTGTCTCCGAGTGATTTTTGTCCTCGGAATTGTCAGTGACTGCATGCTTTCTGTTTATTGTATCATTCTCATTACAATACGGTCATTTTTGTATATGAAAAGTTCAGGACAACTTTCGGTCTAGAAACTCTTCATCCAGCATGTCTTGCGCATATTAACACTATATATAAATATTCTCTTATAAATTTTTTCCATCGAACTTTGAAAATGTTTTAAGCCACATTAAATCATAACTTAAAATAGTATTTCACTTGCCCAACTTGCCCAAGATGTTGATGCATTTTATTCAGCTGCTGTATATGTCTGAATGCATTGTTTAAATGTCAAAATTATGGGAGTATAGAACTGCATACTGTAATGAAAGTTTCTGTTAGAGAAAGAAAAAATATTTTTCCTAAATGCACATTTTAAACACAAAGGTTCTGGAGTAAATTGGAGTAACAGTTCAAATCTTCAGAACACAATTGATGAATGTTGTCAGTACTGCAGCCTGGCAATGTATTCTAGCTAAGATGAGTGTTAATTTTTTATGGTAAGCTGAATAGTTCATTTTTCTTGAAAGAGGTTGCACTGTAACTAAGTATATCTTCTGGCAATGTCTGATAGGTTGGCAGTTCCTGTATGAAAATCGTAACTTAAATTTAATTATTACAGTAAACAAAACAGATTTTTTGTGTATCAGTTGGTACTTTTAAAGCATTTTTGTCTGGGCCTTTTCTAGATCACTCATAGAAACTTACAAAACTAAACAACTTTTACACATTACAGTTTTNATGAGTGTTCATTTTTTATGGTAAGCTGAATAGTTCATTTTTCTTGAAAGAGGTTGCACTGTAACTAAGTATATCTCCTGGCAATGTCTGATAGGTTGGCAGTTCCTGTATGAAAATCGTAACTTAAATTTAATTATTAGAGTAAACAAAACAGATTTTTTGTGTATCAGTTGGTACTTTTAAAACATTTTTGTCTGGGCCTTTTCTAGATCACTCATAGAAACTTACAAAACTAAACAACTTTTACACATTACAGTTTTNGCATTTTTGTCTGGGCCTTTTCTAGATCACTCATAGAAACTTACAAAACTAAACAACTTTTACACATTACAGTTTTCGACAGGAAAATTAAATGAATAAAGTGGTAATTTTTAACATTACAATTATTCAACCTTTTTCTGTAAATTTTGGTGTCTGCTGCTTCCTTTCTTTTTTTAATATTTTTGTGCTTTCCTTTGAGACTGCCTGATAAGAGAGGATCTCAATTAAGATAAAATGAGTTATTGGAGAGTCCACTCTACAAAATTAATTCATTTATGTCTATTCATAGAATTAATAGGCATCATGTTGCTTGTTACTAACAGTGAACATGTACAGAAACTTTCACAGACTGAAAGAAAAAAAAAGGGTGGAGGGGGGAATTNTGTCTTGTAATGTGTTTCAATTGCAGCCTCAAATATTTACAAAAACATTTTTTTGAGCATTTTAACATACATATACAGCCAGTTATAGGCAGACTAAATATTACATTAGTCTTGAAATGTTGGTATTTTAGTCTTCAGGTTTGACTGACAAGTTTTCCTTATTTCACCAATTATGTGAGTTTATCACTGTCATACGGAGACAGTGTATTGGCAATTCAGAGCCTATCACATTTAAAAAGGGATGCATTNTTGGCAATTCAGAGCCTATCACATTTAAAAAGGGATGCATTGTATTCAAATTGTTCATTACGAATTATTGAATAACACAAAGTCACATTATAAAATATGGTTTCCTTTGAAGTCATGCTCGTAAGAAGCTGTTTCATTTTTTGCTGTTGGTGAACTTAAGTTTGATTTACTTAACTGTTCCTCACATGACTTACATTCTAAATAATAGTTTACACATAAAATGTAACAGTGTTGTACTGTATGTAGTCTTCTGTACACATATACAGCATTTGAACTTGGAACTTTGAGTGATGTGAAAGGAGTAACATAGTGTGGTCTTGGCCACAAGAGTTTTCATATTACAGTTATAAAAAAATACAGACTTCCATTTATAGTGTAAAGTATTTCTCCAATTTACAAACATTTATGGTTTTAATTTAGAGTCCCCAAAGAAAATAAATTATGAATAAACAGTTATTGCAGGTATATCAGTCTGCTCAAGGGTTCAATCTTGTAGAGGTGAAAATGGAAACTAATTTTGATTATAACAGTTGAAACATTAATCAAGATATATAGATAATCAGTAAATTAAGTCAGNAGTTTTCATATTACAGTTATAAAAAAATACAGACTTCCATTTATAGTGTAAAGTATTTCTCCAATTTACAAACATTTATGGTTTTAATTTAGAGTCCCCAAAGAAAATAAATTATGAATAAACAGTTATTGCAGGAACCTTTATTGACAGGTATATCAGTCTGCTCAAGGGTTCAATCTTGTAGAGGTGAAAATGGAAACTAATTTTGATTATAACAGTTGAAACATTAATCAAGATATTTAGATAATCAGTAAATTAAGTCAGTCTTGTTATAACATTATAAATTTCTTGTAATAATGTTCTATTCTGATATGCAAAACTATTTTTTTTTTTTTTTTACAAATACAGTCTTTTATAGCAGACCACATTGTTTTGTTTGAAATTTTGTGTAAACATTTATAGAATTTTTCTTTTTCTTAAAAGTTAAATATTATAAACGTTTCTCTGAATGTTTGAACATGTTCTTATTTATTAGAGATTTTTTTTACCTCCCTCTGCCTGGAATCCTGTCTATTGTAATGCACATGGTCAGTACATTTTTTAATGTATCATGAAGCTGTGGGAAACTATTAACATCTAGAAATGTCATAAATTAATATAATGTATTATTCATCTCGTATGTTCTAATAATTATTTCAATTTCAGTGAAATACAAGATACTTTATCGTCGTATATGCCTCATCAAGATACAGAAAACTGTTCGAATGTACCTTGCAAAGAAAAAACACAAGCCCAGATACCAAGGAATCGCAAAAATCAAAGGACTTCAGGTTAGTGCCGTACATGTAAAATGTGGCCGTTGTAGCAATTTAGCCTCCACGTCTGAGGTCCCTGTTACAACTGATTATTTATTTCTTCCATTATTAAATACCTGTGCAGTATTATTATTAGAGCTGTGACGATTCAAATATGATTCTGCCAAATTTGCAGATATTCACGGAATCTGTACTTTTGCTGATGAATGAATTGCAGATAATTTTCAGTCAATTTGACAAACTTAAAGTGATGTAGGTAGTTCAGAGTTATTCTTCAGAATATATAATTGATAAGTCTTGTCTTTGTGAACATTGAAAGTTTTCCTGTTTGAGGAACCACCAGTATGGGACATAAAAGCATCAGTGAAAAATATGCTTAACTTCTACTTTTTTTTTCCAACAAAATTTGTCGGTTTTATCCCAAGCTCCATCCTGCTGTGACAACAATCTACCAGCTTGATATTGAGGAGGGTCAGTACCTCAGGAGGAAGGGAAGAAGCTTGACCACCAACAAAACCAGATGAGAAAGGGAGTTAAGAAGAGGGTGACATACCATGAGAGGATAACACAAACCCAATGCAAATTTTTTGTTACAAAAAATTCTTATATTTCTGCCTTTCTTTTCTTAACAGGTTGACTATTTTAAGTTTATCAATTACAGAAAATTCCATTACTTTTGCAACATATTGCACCCATCCACACAGCAAACCAGATGTTGACGCATGGATGGAGATCAGGTCTTCATGCATCGCTTGTCAGCATGCATCAGTTGTTTATTTTGGTCCCTTGAAAAAATTTCCGTACAGGTTACAATGTATTTCAGTTTTTACTTAGGTTCATATTTATATTAAAATTTTTTGAGTATGTATTTTAGTTATGAAATGCTTTCCTGCAGGTTACTAAGATAATAAAGTACTTGTATATGTAAATTTGGTACATCAGTTTTGTATATTTCAAGAGAAGTGTACGTATGAAGTTTCCCTTATATAGTGAACATAGAAAGTGTTTCCTTCAGATTTATTATCACTATGTCTACTAGTTACTAGTAACATTTTCATGTTAAAAATTAATGTCATTAATTTTGAATCTTTCTGTTAATAAACAAATTTTTTTATACCAACCCAAATGTGTAGCAAAACACCCAAACACNCATTAATTTTGAATCTTTCTGTTAATAAACAAATTTTTTTATACCAACCCAAATGTGTAGCAAAACACCCAAACACAAAACATCAGTTAGCCTACATTTTGTTTTTTGTGAAAGAATTAGATTTAACAGTACATAAGTATTTTGTGAGGTGGTATTAATCTAGCCTATGCAGAACCAGTGCATGTATAAAACAATTCATCATTTTTGTTTCAAGCCTCATTTAACGGTCAACAGTAAGAAAACCTATAAACAACCGTATGTCTGCTTACTGTTTTCTGTGTTCACAAATAAGAATTTCTATGAACATGACTTTTTTTTTTTCTCTGTACCTGAACTTACATGGTTTGTTGTATTACTGTAAATGTTTACTTTTTGGACACAGTAAAATTAAATAAGTTGAAAATTGCTTTTAATAGGTATTTTTTCTGGAAAGTCAATTACACTTTCATTTTTACCATTAAAATAATTATCATGTATAATACTACCTTTCAAAGTATTATTCCAGTCCGCACTTTATGTTTCAAATTACTAGCTCTGAAAATGTAACATTTTTTAACATCTTTGTAAACAATATAAATAGTTTCCTGACATAGTTGTACATGTTTTGGTTTCGCCATTTTAATATAATCATGCAAATGTATTTTCNAATATAAATAGTTTCCTGACATAGTTGTACATGTTTTGGTTTCGCCATTTTAATATAATCATGCAAATGTATTTTCACCCTGTTGCCGTGGATTACAAAGAAACTTTGAAATGTAGATGAAATCATTTTTTGAAACACATGTTTCTTGCAAACTATACTGATAGTTAAATTAACCTGATTTTGCTTCAATTGTTGCCGCCTTCGTTAATGTTTGAAATGTCGTCTGTCTTTCAAAACACAATTTTAGTACAGCAAAAAGCAATGTATTTAAACTTCTAGGTAAATATTTTATTTAAGAATTTTACTCTCACGAATNCATTTTAGTACAGCAAAAAGCAATGTATTTAAACTTCTAGGTAAATATTTTATTTAAGAATTTTACTCTCACGAATAACCACTTTTCTTTTAAACCCATATATTAATTAAAATATTTTCCCGCAAACATACACGCCTAAATTCTTAAAAGTTAAAGCCTTTTTTTAGGCACATTTGATGGACATTGTATTTCTGTACAAACATTACATAGTTAACTTGAGTTATTCGGTAAATACTAAGGATAAAATCCTCTATAGATTAAATTGGCATGTTACTGGTATTATTATTCAAGAACTGTTTTAAACATAGGCCTATGTAATAGGCATAAACAGTAGCATATAGTCTCAAAATTGTGAAGAAATTTTCAAAGATAACATTGTTAATATTTATACCTGATGATGAATGTTTTCGTATTTTAATAACAAAGTGCAAAAACATATAATTGTGTTATAGTGTAAATCACATTATAAGTTTTTATGAAACTGCAATTTCTCATAGGCTTTAGAGGCACCACTTTAAAAATAAAACATCATCGTGTTACGAATTAGGTAAATGCAGTTACGGTAAGAAAACAACACATTTACTTAATGCTGAAATGATTTCCACACACAAAACGTGTACTTTTGTCGTAAATTGCCTNGTAAGAAAACAACACATTTACTTAATGCTGAAATGATTTCCACACACAAAACGTGTACTTTTGTCGTAAATTGCCTGTTGTTTTATGGCTCTTACTACGTTTAGTCATGCTTCACGCTTCGTTTTTTCACTTAGAATATTCGCAGGTGTCTANGTTGTTTTATGGCTCTTACTACGTTTAGTCATGCTTCACGCTTCGTTTTTTCACTTAGAATATTCGCAGGTGTCTACCAGGAGTAAATTTGGTTGTATTTTTGCACAATGGAACTATGTAACATTTAGTGTTTGGTGATGCAGCAATAACATTAAAATCCTCTGAAACAACAAAATATAATTAAAAATTTCAAATGCACACGTAACCCGCTGAAGCATTTGCATGTAAACAACAAAGAACGTGTACAGTGATGTCACTGGCAGATTAACACGGTGGTGTTAGTTTTTCCTGCACAAAATCATAGCATATTTTAAAATGTGTTATTCTCGAATTATACACACACAAATAAAGAAAGAACCACAGCACGAGTCTTAAAATGTGTCCTACTATCAAGCAGTAGGCAGAAAAAAAGTAGCAAAAATCCCTATTGTGCTGAACTTCACCAATGCCTTTGTTTAATTATAAGGGTAACATAAATTCAATGTAAAAATAAGCAAAAAGATTTGTCGCACATCTGCAGCACATCAGTGAATCAGCATTACAGAATTGTCACATCTACATCATATTGTGAATCAGCACAGCTCTAGTTGTTACGGGACATAAGTATTTAGCAAGCAAGTGTATTGTGAATATTTTTTTCCTCACAAAATACTGAATTTAATTAAAAGTGGTTACAAAATCATTAATTTATAAAATATTTTTATAACCAGCTTTTAATGATTATTTCTTTTAATTTAACTATCAAAAGCTGTTAATTAATTTTTATCAGCTTCGATTATGATTATGATGCATGTTACTTTGTTCTTACTACTTCAACATGCATTTGTTGGGCAACTTTCAGGAGAAACTGGCTAGAACATCAGCCATAATAGAGCAACTGAAGAAGGAAAAGCAGTCAAGTGCTGCCGAGATGAAGAAACTGCAAGATGATACAGTTGCTGCTATCACAAAGATTAAGGTTTAGTAAATTAATGATCTAGCAATCTATGCTTTGATACATAATACAGTCAACTCTCAACACTACTACCCCAGGAATAACAACCCTCTTGAAATAACGGATCTTCTTTTGGGGAACCATAAAAAAATTAGTTTAAAAAAATTAAGAAATATAAAGGAAATAGGTTGAAAAATAGGTTTGTTAAATTTAGGTCCCAGCTACATTGGGCTGATGGCATGCAGTGCAGTGCAGTGCAGTGCAGTGCCAACGCATTTCTTAAATGTGTTTGGCTTGCGTGACCGGTGACGTCAGTGCCAATGTGAAGAGTAGTGCAGTGCCGACAAAGTTTGCCAACTTTTAACTTGGTGTCGGCAGCTCATCAGCAGCTGATTGGCAGGGTGTGCGATATTTGCTTTCAATAAATACATCATGGTGAACGAGCCAATGAAATGGGAGGTCGATGTGTACATGTGCAAAAAAAGGTGGGAAAACTGTTATAGTATTTTCTTTATATGGTAAATAAAAATGGTACTAGTAGAAATTGTTTTTATTCTTTATAGTAGTAGGTGGGTTAACTGTAAACTATACAGGAAATAAATGACTGATCGCAAACAAAGCTATCTTCCTCCCACCTAAAGGGCATACCAAAAATTATCTGCTGTTATTGTTCATAAAATATTGCATCGATTCAAACATTTTTTGGTCCTATCGCATAATAATTTATGCGACGATTATTTGTATATGAAGCATTAAATAAATCCAAACATGTGAACTCTGTTCGTAACGACGTACAGTTATCCTTTTAAATGCACTGCACCACAGAGCAGTCCTGTGCTCCGCCGAGTCTGACCTCTAATAAGGTCACAGCAGTAACGGAGTATGCAAAGGTAATCCGCTATGGTACTCTGCCAATCTTACACATTTCAAACTCTATCCCATATAGCAGAAATTTTATCAAGATTATCCATCACTCAGAATAATTGCACCGTTCATCAATTAGGTATTTCAAAGCAAATGGTTTAATTTGAAAGTGTTATGCCTAAAAATTTCAAGAGTATGTATTTTTTTGCAAAGATGTTTTCTTTTGCGTTTAAAGGACAATTTTCCCATAAAGTTTGTGTTTAATCATATTTTGCATAAAATCATCATGATTTTTAAACAAAATATTACTTTTACACTGTAGACAGCATCTTCCGAATAAAATCATACACCCAGAAGTGTATGCTTGACCTCCCCTTGTCACCAAAAATTGTTTGAACGTTGAGCGACCCTTAAATATTACCAAACTTGAACTTAATTTTCAGTGGCTTCTTGCAGGCAGAGGATTGATATTAATTTATTTCAGTAGACGCAAGTCTTCTGAATAAGCTGATATCTTGGAAGGGCATATTTGACACTTTTTCGCCAAATAATGCATAAGCACTGAGTTCGAATGCCNGAATAAGCTGATATCTTGGAAGGGCATATTTGACACTTTTTCGCCAAATAATGCATAAGCACTGAGTTCGAATGCCTCATATCTCGCGGTAGGCACAGGTGTATAGGAAAATCATTGGATGTGGTTTTCAATAATTAATTATTGAAGACCATAGTGAAATAAATTTTAATCATCTTATTCATTTATCTTTGTCTCAAAATTACATGTTTTTTAGAAGTGGAATAATATTAGTCACATCAAAAGGCAAACTTTTCCATGCACGATGTCACCCATGCGAAGTGTAGATATGTGGCCTGGATTGTGTAAGCTTCGGCTGTCTTCGGCNCCATGCGAAGTGTAGATATGTGGCCTGGATTGTGTAAGCTTCGGCTGTCTTCGGCGATACTTGGCAGAGCCCAGCCGTGACCTCATTTCCTTCCTTTTTACATGGCAGGTGGGGTGGGAGCTAGTTGTCTAGCAACCAGCGTGGTGTTCGTGCGTCCTACCTCTGGTTTGCAACCGGTTTGGAAGAGAAAGGAGCCTGTACGAGGGATAGATTTTCATTTTTCCCCACCGCTAATGTTCCCCTTCTGTCTCACCTGCCATGAACTCGCTGCCCAATCGATAACCTCTCCGTATGCTCTCAGTTGATTGAGTGAGCACGAGATGTTCAAAATTCAGCATGCATTTTGTCGCATATTATTTTCTTTTTCAGAGGGTTTGAAAGTTTGGGGTTAGATTGCATTTGGCATCAGCTTATAATCATTTATACATGTACTTTATGATAGATAGTATATTCTTTTATTTAGGTGAGTTGAGGTGAAATGTTTTTTAATGTATTATTTACAATTATATGTCTTTTTTTTTAAAGGCCCATATTTATTGTTTTAAGTAGCGAAACTTTATTCACAGATAATATACGGCTCTCATTATACACAACATTAAGTTTTGTAAAGTTAGAAGTTATATATTTGATGTACTAGTAACTTCATCTACTGAGATCATAGATGTATGGAAATTTTTGGACAGTCTCCTGAAATAAGGTAGATAGAGAATTAACTGTAATTTCTCTATGATGTCAAAATATTCATTAAAACATGTTTATTTTTTGCTTGAAAAATGATTGAACACACATGCAATTTTTGAGTTTTTGGTGGTCAAAGTCAATCAAAATAGTTGTGCTCAAACTTTGATATTGTGAATTCCAGGGCAATGAACGTATCTCGGCAAGCACAATAGACAAGATGTATGCAGAACTGCTGGCTCGGGCTGACATACAAACTTGTGAACTGCAGAAGAAGCTGCAGCAGCAGAAAATTGCAGAGGAGCAGGAGAGGATGCGCAAGATCCAAGAGGAAATGAACCGTGAGAAGAAGCGTAAGGAAGAGGAAGAGAGGAAAAAGCGGGAAGAGGAGGANGAATAAGCTGATATCTTGGAAGGGCATATTTGACACTTTTTCGCCAAATAATGCATAAGCACTGAGTTCGAATGCCGCATATCTCGCGGTAGGCACAGGTGTATAGGAAAATCATTGGATGTGGTTTTCAATAATTAATTATTGAAGACCATAGTGAAATAAATTTTAATCATCTTATTCATTTATCTCTGTCTCAAAATTACATGTTTTTTAGAAGTGGAATAATATTAGTCACATCAAAAGGCAAACTTTTCCATGCATGATGTCACCCATGCGAAGTGTAGATATGTGGCCTGGATTGTGTAAGCTTCGGCTGTCTTCGGTGATACTTGGCAGAGCCCAGCCGTGACCTCATTTCCTTCCTTTTTACATGGCAGGTGGGGTGGGAGCTAGTTGTCTAGCAACCAGCGTGGTGTTTGTGCGTCCTACCTCTGGTTTGCAACCGGTTTGGAAGAGAAAGGAGCCTGTACGAGGGATAGATTTTCATTTTTCCCCACCGCTAATGTTCCCCTTCTGTCTCACCTGCCATGAACTCGCTGCCCAATCGATAACCTCTCCGTATGCTCTCAGTTGATTGAGTGAGCACGAGATGTTCAAAATTCAGCATGCATTTTGTCGCATATTATTTTCTTTTTCAGAGGGTTTGAAAGTTTGGGGTTAGATTGCATTTGGCATCAGCTTATAATCATTTATACATGTACTTTATGATAGATAGTATATTCTTTTATTTAGGTGAGTTGAGGTGAAATGTTTTTTAACGTATTATTTACGATTATATGTCTTTATTTTTAAAGGCCCATATTTATTGTTTTAAGTAGCGAAACTTTATTCACAGATAATATACGGCTCTCATTATACACAACATTAAGTTTTGTAAAGTTAGAAGTTATATATTTGATGTACTAGTAACTTCATCTACTGAGATCATAGATGTATGGAAATTTTTGGACAGTCTCCTGAAATAAGGTAGATAGAGAATTAACTGTAATTTCTCTATGATGTCAAAATATTCATTAAAACATGTTTATTTTTTGCTTGAAAAATGATTGAACACACATGCAATTTTTGAGTTTTTGGTGGTCAAAGTCAATCAAAATAGTTGTGCTCAAACTTTGATATTGTGAATTCCAGGGCAACGAACGTATCTCGGCAAGCACAATAGACACGATGTATGCGGAACTGCTGGCTCGGGCTGACATACAAACTTGTGAACTGCAGAAGAAGCTGCAGCAGCAGAAAATTGCAGAGGAGCAGGAGAGGATGCACAAGATCCAAGAGGAAATGAACCGTGAGAAGAAGCGTAAGGAAGAGGAAGAGAGGAAAAAGCGGGAAGAGGAGGANGCAAGATCCAAGAGGAAATGAACCGTGAGAAGAAGCGTAAGGAAGAGGAAGAGAGGAAAAAGCGGGAAGAGGAGGAAACCAAACTTTTGTAAGTTTTTATGCTTTTAGTTCCATAACAGATTATGTTATTAACAAAGATACAGTTTCACAAAAAGTTAGGAATACTATACCTTAACAAAATAATTTGAGGAAAGAAATAGATTTGAAATATACATAGTACTTTACAGATAATTATTTTTATGGCTGTTCAGAAAAAGCAAGAAATATTTCCATGTATGAAAAAGAAAATTGCCAAAAGAAGATTCAACATAATTTTTGCTATACAGTAGAATCCCATATTTAGACATCATGTTTTTAAATTTTCCTGCATTTTGTAACAGTGTTTCGTTGTTCTTTAAAATGTGTTTAAAAAAATTTTACTCTGCGTAACAGATAAATATAATTATGCAATGTTTTTTTTATCTTGAATATAGCCTGAGCCAGCATCACTTATTTTACTTTTTTTAAACCTTATATATAGATATGTTTATACATGCATACATAATGTCCTTGAGATGAGTGCAGATATTTTGGTGTATGCAAGGGGGTATATAAGTGTTTTGATTTAACAAACCTTTAGTTTGAAATTCATCTTTGTGCTATGAAATAATAAAAATGTAATACACATATGCTATGCTATAAGCAATTATTATTTGATTAATATGTAGCATAATCGTGTAAACATTTAATCATGTAAACAGCACATCAAAAATTACTGTTGGCTGTTGACCTGATTTGCACATCTCCATGCATCACATTATGGACTGTACTCGAAGTAGCATGTCTGGCTGCTCCCAGATTTCTGCACCAGCTACCACGATGCTTGCAATGAACTCTGCCTCTGTGTTCACCAAAGTGTTGTAGACAAGTGCCTCCATGTGTCTCAGCAAAAAAAAATCATGGGGGGATATACTTGTAGACCTTGGTAGTCGTAAAATAGGCCCACCTCATCCGGTCCACTGCTCTGGAAACCTCTTGTTCAAGCAAATCCTTACGGCACATATGCAGTGGAGAGTGGTGCCCATTATGCTGGAGCCACATCCTACACAGCAAATGGAGCAGTAGGTCTTCTAACAATTCTGTTAGCAGCACCTTTCTGAGAAAGACAAGATACATTTGCCTATTCATGGTAGAGGGAACAGGTAGACCCAATAGAACATTGTTTATTATTCCCAACGACACATTACTGGTAATTGAAAATTTTCTTTGAAACCTGCATATCTCATTGTTGCATGCAGATTATTGTGTGCCCATACACGACTCTTGCTGTTGAAGATGCCATCATGGCTAAACAGTTCCTCGTCTGACCATAACACAGTGGCAAGGAATTTTGGAATAGCTATGCGCTGCTGCAAGAACCACCTGGCAAACTTAAGTTGATGACTGATGTCCTGAATCTTTGTACATTTAAATGGATGTTGATAATCTCTTTGAAGAATTCTCAAATGTTGTTCGTACTAGCATGAAGACCTCACACCACAGCTCGAGAGCTTGTGCTGAGATTGCTGTGGAACTGCTCCGGCACCCTCTCTTCCAACACAACTGAATAAACCCCTGACCATGCCGCACATGATTGTTAACTTCCATTGTACCTGTCTCCCTCAGAAATTGATCAGTAGCAAGAAAATTCCTCTGATTTGGTTGTCGTCTGTGTGGGAAATGCTCTTGTGTAGGGAGAGAGTTGTGTTAAGAAATATATTGGCAAATTTAAAATACACACATGTTGAAGATAATCTCTTCTTTAAAAAGATTTCTTTTTTTTNTTAAGAAATATATTGGCAAATTTAAAATACACACATGTTGAAGATAATCTCTTCTTTAAAAAGATTTCTTTTTTTTCTTTAGTGCAATATGTTTTTTATTTTTAGCATACATGAATGCACCATGCTATTGTAAAATAATAAATTNTTTTTTTTCTTTAGTGCAATATGTTTTTTATTTTTAGCATACATGAATGCACCATGCTATTGTAAAATAATAAATTTTGTAAAATATTTACTGTATTTAAAGTAACCATTATTTATAACTTTGGATTGATATGAAGAGAATATATTTTTATGAAATTTAAGCATAATAATGTTAAAAGATGCATTTTACAACTGATTATAGGAATATTTTTCATGTTTGGCATTGATTGAACATTCAATAGTTGACTCAATACTTAATAACAAATGAATGTTTTCTGGTTTCTAGTTTATGCTATGTATTTTAGTATTTATTGATTCAAAGTTTCACAGTTTTATTGCTTAACTAGTGAGGCCGGACCAGTTTTGGTTCGCGTATAGTCTCAGTTATGACTTAATTCCACGAGCCCTAGTTGGTAGCAAGTGGTTTGGAGTCCACTACAGTCGATATCCCGTCATCTTAAGACTGTGCATAACTGTATGATATGAAACCTTTTTTAACATTAACTTTAAATGTTTNGTCGATATCCCGTCATCTTAAGACTGTGCATAACTGTATGATATGAAACCTTTTTTAACATTAACTTTAAATGTTTGTTAAAAGAAAACAAAAGAGTGTTTTATTAGTTTTCAATAAAACAATTTGAAATATTTTGACTTCTGGGTTAGCATNAAAGAAAACAAAAGAGTGTTTTATTAGTTTTCAATAAAACAATTTGAAATATTTTGACTTCTGGGTTAGCATATTTGTAATTACTAAAAAAAAAACTAGTGGAAATGTCACCCAACAGGTCTTTACTGCACAACTGGTACAACTTTTTTCCGATAAAGTTTTTTTTCTTCTAGTTTTTAATAAAAAATAATATGAGAGTTACAGATTTAGATTTTCGGATTAGCATAGTTGTAATCTACAGAAAAAAAACTGAAGGAAATGACACAATTGGTGCTATTTGCCTGTAAATTGGGCTCTAGCTGATAGACTAGCTCTCCTTCATTGCTTTCCCTCTCTCATTCACCCCCGGCCGGACAGGTATAAATAGGGCTAGCAAGGTCCCTCGGTGCAGTTTGCTTTCCTCTGCTTAGCAGATTTACCTGCTCACCTCGCTGCCCAGCATAGCTCATTGTTTTCAAGACACTCCTGCAAGACAAACCACCATGTGTCGTGCACTAGCTCATCTCTCTNAAAGAAAACAAAAGAGTGTTTTATTAGTTTTCAATAAAACAATTTGAAATATTTTGACTTCTGGGTTAGCATATTTATAATTACTAAAAAAAAAACTAGTGGAAATGTCACCCAACAGGTCTTTACTGCACAACTGGTACAATTTTTTTTCGATAAAGTTTTTTTTCTTCTAGTTTTTAATAAAAAATAATATGAGAGCTACAGATTTAAATTTTCGGATTAGCATAGTTGTAATCTACAGAAAAAAAACTGAAGGAAATGACACAATTGGTGCTATTTGCCTGTANATTTTCGGATTAGCATAGTTGTAATCTACAGAAAAAAAACTGAAGGAAATGACACAATTGGTGCTATTTGCCTGTAAATTGGGCTCTAGCTGATAGACTAGCTCTCCTTCATTGCTTTCCCTCTCTCATTCACCCCCGGCCGGACAGGTATAAATAGGGCTAGCAAGGTCCCTCGGTGCAGTTTGCTTTCGTCTGCTTAGCAGATTTACTTGCTCACCTCGCTGCCCAGCATAGCTCATTGTTTTCAAGACACTCCTGCAAGACAAACCACCATGTGTCGTGCACTAGCTCATCTCTCTCGAGATACTTCCTCCCAGTGTAAGGCCAGGTAGTCCATACTGCCTTGCTGGCACAACCACGCCGGGCGCCTAGAGCTTTACTATCAGAGGTCGCCCTCCACCATTCACGCATAAGTCATAGACTTTTTTGACAGTCAAACTATCCCGCCTTTCAGGTGTCCTGGCCACAGGTTGGAATTTATATGTGGTTTATTCTNGACTTTTTTGACAGTCAAACTATCCCGCCTTTCAGGTGTCCTGGCCACAGGTTGGAATTTATATGTGGTTTATTCTGAATAAGCCCATATAGATCATACCTCAGTCTTTTACCATTCTGTTCATCTAATTCCTACTCAGTGATCTGCCATCCNAAATAAGCCCATATAGATCATACCTCAGTCTTTTACCATTCTGTTCATCTAATTCCTACTCAGTGATCTGCCATCCTCTCAGGCTTGGGTAAAACCTGAGATCCCGGAGTCCTTCATGCTCACACTAATCACACTGGGATCCACTCTCTATCTTGAGCTGGACATCTGGTTACCAGTGATAACGCCACTTTTCTGGGCACCACTGGGGCAAAGACAACCCTTGCTTGCTATGATACATGGTTACTAGCAATTAAAATGTATTCACAATCTTCAANACCACTGGGGCAAAGACAACCCTTGCTTGCTATGATACATGGTTACTAGCAATTAAAATGTATTCACAATCTTCAAATAGCATACTTATGTACTTACAATTAAAAGTTTAACCCTACATTTATACATGCATTCATTAAATTCACACTTAGCATAAGCAAATAGAAAAGAGGCAGAGTAGCCTAACTTCTACGTACGTACATACAGACAGCTAAACTCTCAACCAATCAGTATGTTTGATTTAATAATAAATTAATTCCTTTAACTGAAACTGTTAAAGTAAAGTCATCAATACATGACATTCTGTTTTCTTTGTGCCAATGTTTCAAATTGTACCATTTTTTTTTTGACAAAGCTTGCAAAAACCAAATACGAAATAATAATAATATAGCTTCATAAAGTTACATTTTTGTTTCAGTGTCCACCAACAAAAAACGTACGTACATTACACAGAAATTGTGAATCTGTCATAATGCTTCTGGGCTCTCTGGAGAGAGTGCATAGTGAGGCATCCCACCACCCATAGCAGACCCCTCCCCCCCTCAAAAGTTGGAAACTTAATCATACTCAGCTGATCATCTGGCTACTGGTGATATTGGGTTGCTTCTCCAGGCACCACTGAGTCAGGGTGTGGGGTTCACCACTGTCAGGTGGAGGAATGCCCTCCATTGGGGAGTGGACCGAACCTCAGGCACCGGGACACGAGAGTGACTCTGGCTCTCTGGAAGGCCCGTCCTCCCTTACGTACAATTCAGGCTACCTTGTCCACCTACCAGAGCTTGCGCAAGTCTGAGCTATTACCTTGCCACATACCCCACAGCAGAGCAGGGAGGGCAAAGGCTGAGAAGATAGCCTCTGCTCAGGCTTTAAGATCCATGGGACAGGGGGCTAATTGTCAGAAAATGTATACTCACTTGTGTGAGGAAGCTGCTCGTTAATAGTTGGGTATCACCACAGCCACTTCCACCTGGCAGACACAGTCACAGACCAGCAGCACCAGCTCAGGAGGGTCAGAATATTGCCCAGGATACTGTCACATACAGAAGCCAGTATCATCCTTGCCACCAACCTTGCCTAAGCGCCGCTCAGAGCCTATCAGGCCTGCTCCAGCCACCACAATAAAGCACCATTTGGTATTTCCTGGGCATCTGCCAAGCCCAAAAACAGTGCAACTGCTTTAGCCCCAACTTGTGCCACTACTTGCCCAGTTACCCTCCCGGCACCTCCATGGGTTGACAGATGAGTAAGAGAGTTACCGTGGAAGGGCCCTAGCCGTTAAACAACTCAGTGAATGGAGCAACAACTTCCTGGCTCTGAGGAGGGGGGGGGGGAGAAGGAAAGGTTTGGCATCCCTACCGACCCAGGTTGTGTGTCAACTTCTCTATTCCCATCTAGGACACCTGCATTGGGATCCTGGATGCAACTCCTCACAGATCCAATGCTCCACCAGCACCAGGATGCAACTTGCATGATACAGCATGCCATGGGCTCTGGGATGCAACCTGCACAATCCAGCATGCCAGTGACTCTGGGATGTGACACCATGTTCTGCTGTTGTGTGTGTTTTTCCTAAAGTTCCGTACTAGGTGTTGGCAAGGCGTGTCTCACGGTCCAGCATGCTGGTGGCTCCAGGATGTGACGAGCACAATCCCATGTGCCACCAGTTCCAGGATGTGAAGGCACTGTCTGATCACCCTGTTGTTGCCCTAGCACGCCAGAATGCCCTCCTGTCCTATTTCAGGACAAAACTGAATTACTTCCCCTCCCTGTAACTTGACTCCTCCATGAATTCCTAGTGTTCTGACAGGGATTACTCTGAATAATGACTAAGCTTCAAATTGTTACCCCTAACCACACTGACTCCCTGTTGCACTCTACCCCTCTGTTCTGTAGCCTGAAGCAGCCTAACCCGAGACTGCAACAATAGAACTTACATTTTCTGGTTCAGCTGCTAATTAACCAACAGGCATCGAAACAATGAACTGCATAGTTACTCTTTGATGAAGCCAACAAAATGATCAAGCAACTGATTGAAATGACCAGCAAAATAAAAGCAAAATATTCCCAAAAGACTTTTTGAAAGACATTTTTTTCCTAAACTTCCATAATTCTAAAAGACACAGAGGTAGGTCCACTGTAGAGGTGGGAACTAAGTGAATCTTAGGACAGGGCCCTACATGCATAGGCATGCAGGAAATATATCGGCTACAGGGCACGTGCATCGTGGCTTTACTGGGACTGAGCAAACATGGCCATGATTGGGGTCATGGTTATTTCCCATAACAATTTGCAATAGGCTNATGGCTTTACTGGGACTGAGCAAACATGGCCATGATTGGGGTCATGGTTATTTCCCATAACAATTTGCAATAGGCTGTTCACAGTAAAGTGAACACTTTCGAGGCCCTAGTTACTTTTTTCCTATTAGCCATTTTTTATCCTTTAACCGCCCGTTTAAAATAAATATTGCCATGTAAGTAATAAACACAGTGTATATATTTCACCGGACTCTAAAGTTAACGTCTAAGGATACAATAAAATATATTTATTGACTATTATTCCACATGAGAACTCTTCAAAAAGTGCTCACTTTACCGTGAATAGCCTAAAACCTAATAGAATCCTAGATGTGAATTAAATGTGCAAACATTTCTTCAGCCTGATCAAATTTTCTAATATTTTTCGAATACTTTTTGGCTAGGAAAAATTACTTAATTATACACACATAGGATTAAAAATGATTTACTGTTTACACTGTGGTAACTTCTGTAAGTTTCATTAGAATAAGTGTAGAGTTGTATCTTGTTTGTACCAAGCATTAGATATTAAATAAATGGTGACAACTGTATCATTTGCTGTCATGAAAGAAAGTGCTGTATTTGAAGGACACTGATAACTGTCATTTCTACATTTTACTCACTTGTTAAATGAATCTCATGTTTGATAGTGGACTCGATTCATGTAACTCTGTTTTGTCAATGAAGTAGGTATATTATCAAATATTGAATTTTGGGATCCTTTCATTGCTAATATTTACAAGGTTTGTTCTGAAAGGTCACAGACTAGTAACACTGCACCGACCCAGTGGAAGGAATTCTGCGACCATTGCCCGTGAAAATAGCTGTAGCATGCTTAGTTTATGCGAGAAAAGTCGGTGCACTGTTGTCAGTTTTTTGCACGCTATAAAAGTTGGACTGCAGTGTATATTACAATGGTGTATGAGAAGGATATACAGTTGACAACTAGACAATATAATTTTTGAATTTTGTTTCAAATTATGCAAAAATGGCCAGGAAACATCAAACAAATATACGGCGAAGAATCAACGCGCAGTTTGGTCGTGTTCAGATGGTGGAACAGTCGTAGGAAAAGCAAAAACAGTGTGTAGGATAAGCCAAGAAGTTGGTGCCCAAAAATGTGTGTGAATAATGAAAACATTTTTTGCAAAAGAATTTATCAATTTGTGAATTGTCAGCTAAACTGATGTTGCTGTGCACCCANAATAATGAAAACATTTTTTGCAAAAGAAT
Source organism: Clitarchus hookeri (assembly GCA_002778355.1). NCBI lineage: Eukaryota > Metazoa > Arthropoda > Insecta > Phasmatodea > Phasmatidae > Clitarchus > Clitarchus hookeri. The sequence goes on along the minus strand of NQII01000361.1, from coordinate 497,212 downwards.
TTATCAATTTGTGAATTGTCAGCTAAACTGATGTTGCTGTGCACCCATTTCTCTGGTGATCTGCCCACTGCTTATGCTTTCGTTAAAATGCTTCCACCAGTTGAATATGACCATTCTTCCCATNCTTCTCTGGTGATCTGCCCACTGCTTATGCTTTCGTTAAAATGCTTCCACCAGTTGAATATGACCATTCTGCCCATTACCTGTTCACCATTTGCGTGTTTGAAATTTTCTGGCCACTTTTGCATAACTTGAAACAAATTTAATAGTGGTAATTTGTCAGTATATGTATTAAAAGTATATCCTTGTAATCTGTCACTGTAATACATGCTCCAGTTCAACTTTTATANAATTTGTCAGTATATGTATTAAAAGTATATCCTTGTAATCTGTCACTGTAATACATGCTCCAGTTCAACTTTTATAACAAGCAAATAAGACTATGACTGTGCATTGACTTTACTCGCATAAACGAAGCACACCACTAGCTATCTTCTAGGCTATGTTCACAGAATTACTTCTGTAGAATTGGTTTAGTGTTGCCAGTCCACAAACTTTCAGAACTGCCCTTGTATTTNTATGTTCACAGAATTACTTCTGTAGAATTGGTTTAGTGTTGCCAGTCCACAAACTTTCAGAACTGCCCTTGTATTTTTAAGTTAACCTCATTTTTATATAGATAATGTTTTTCACAATTTGAAATAAAATTTAGTAAAAGTTATTTTATTGGAGGTTCCTACCTGTTATAATAAACTTTGGTTTTAGTCTACTTAATTTTTTTAGTGAATTACTAATTTTCTATATACCATCTTGTAACATCACTCTAAACAAAAATTCCCCAATTGTTTTGTTTTCAAAAACCAACAGTCTTGTACTGGTGTAACTCCATGTTACAAAATGTTTGCATTTGTGTACTTAACTTTTTGTAACATGCGTGTGGGGATGCTGTTCATAGTATTATGAAACATTTGTGTATGTCTGTAGGAAAATGGAGATGGAAGCTAGAAGGAAAGTAGAAGAAGAGCAACGGAAACGTCAAGAAGAGGCAGATAAAAAGGCAGCAGCAGCATTACAGGTATGGTTTTACTGATCCCTAATGCACACTATGCAAGGTTTTCCCCAGTTTTCTGTTTTTATTAATTTTCTCCTCTCCTTTTACTATCATCTCTCGTGATATTTGGGCCGTAGTGTTGTTGTGGTTAAACTACTCACCTCCCACCAAGGTGAACCATGTTCAATTCCTGGCGGGTCGCCCCCGGATTTTCGCACGTGGGAATTGTGTCAGACGATGCCGTTGCTNGTGAACCATGTTCAATTCCTGGCGGGTCGCCCCCGGATTTTCGCACGTGGGAATTGTGTCAGACGATGCCGTTGCTTGGCAGGTTTTCTCAGGTTCTCCCCCTGCCACTTGCATTCCAGCGCTGCTCCATATTTACCTCGCTTCACCCTCATTGACTCTTAAGACCTCATTAAGAACTTCCCAAACCTCTCCACTTCACTCTCCTCACATTGTATTTCATCAAAACTCTTATTCCAGTGCCTTTTTATTTCCCACCCCATTACTTTTATTCTCCCCTTTGATTTGTCACAAGTGCTTTTGTATACATATGTAGGCCTCAGTCTCTGGTGATCCCCTGGTTCACTGNTCTCCCCTTTGATTTGTCACAAGTGCTTTTGTATACATATGTAGGCCTCAGTCTCTGGTGATCCCCTGGTTCACTGTAGCGCCGAACGCTGCCATTCTTTCCGCCTATGTACCATTCCTATTCACAAGCAAGTCAATTCCTTACCACCTGAGAGTCCAGCAACCTGCATGACACCACACTCCAGTATGAGTGGGTGGATCCACCCCCTCGCTTGCCTTACCCTGGCCGGCAGGCACAAAACGTGCATGCTTGCCTCGCTTCAGGGGAGGCTTCCCCCTCTTTGCGGCCTGCGCCAGCCATTGCGTAGGTATTTATTCCTATGCATGCCATCCAGACGGGGCAGATCGAAGGCAGTTTGCAAGCAGTTCTGACCGGAGCATCCTCTGCAACTTTCGCTATCTCACCTTGCTTGCCGTACTGCTTGCCTTCAGCAGTAGCAGTGCCTTCTTTTTCACTTAGAGTGTAGGCCACATGCCTCGTCCGCGCCACACATAGTTTACCAGGGTCTCTCTTGTCCTCAATTCTATTGAAATCTCGTCGCCTTGAGGCAAACAGCTTGGCAAACTTGATCCCTCATCTATTAGACGTTAGCGGGTACAGGTTGGAGAGATATTTATTGTCAATTCCTACTGACTGAATAAAATATGTATCTACCAAGTAACCTCTTTTTGGTCCGATCATTCTCTTTTGCTTTCACCTCACGTTCCCGCTTTTCCTACCTTGTGCATATCCAATCATTTACTTCTAGGTGCACGCACAGTCATTGCAATAGTGTCTTACCTAAGTCCCCACTGAAGGGCGCTCCCATATCTTGTCAAAGTTTGGTTAACTGGTTGCTGGGTGATGGTGCTGCCCTTCTAGCGCCGATGTGGCAAGAGGAGAGAGAACCTTTCTCTGAGACTTGAGGAGAACAAACACGTTTAGGGCAATTCTCAGGCTACAATTTGGTCACGCCGCTTACCTAAGAGCCATGGAGTCCTCACGTGGGGAACACTGTAAACCCAGAGAGGCAGTTGAGGTCAGTAGCAGGTAGCGCTGCTCACTCAACTTCTCACTGTGGGGAATCAGGGGGCCCTCTCCACAAGCCGCTATAGGCCCGAGTACCATCCCTCGTGAAGTGCACACTCCTGTGCCGAACGAATGATAGGACTCCGGCATGGGCTTTCTCCAAGGCACTGGCCCCAGAAGTGTAGATTCCTTCCTGGACAGACCACACCAGATGTATCCTCTGAGCTTTAATGTAACATCACTGGAAATGTATCACTGTGTACTTCCAGTTATTTCCTAAATGCCCAATCACCAGGCTGGCCATAAAAGGGATAGCATAACTCTCAGTGCTCAGCTATGCGCTCAGGTGAGCCGGTGCCAGACGCCCCCAGGATGCAACCACGTATGCCCATATGGCCCCCTTAAGATCCTCTTTAAAGAAACCCCATTTTCCTGGTCTCTAGAGGGATACTGGGCCTGTACACCTTGATTGCCACCACGTTGAGAGTGTTAAGGCATCACCTTTCCAGCTTTATATGTTATGTGTCTGTGTGCCTAAGTGTCCAGAACTAATGGCAGCTATATTGCAAACCTATGAATGATGATCGTGTTATTTCTGACAGATTAATGCAGCAGTGTAAAAAAGCTGACCACAAACCAAAATTGTGTAGAAATATTGCATCAAAACTTCCTACATGGAAGGAAGATTATCTTGCATATTGGCATATTATTTTGTAAAGGATCAGCAATAATGGTTTTTTTTTTTTNCTACATGGAAGGAAGATTATCTTGCATATTGGCATATTATTTTGTAAAGGATCAGCAATAATGGTTTTTTTTTTTTTGTAGGCCTTCATGTGTAAAATGTTTAGAGCTATACTGAACTACCTGAAAAATAATCTAGTGTTNGTTTTTTTTTTTTGTAGGCCTTCATGTGTAAAATGTTTAGAGCTATACTGAACTACCTGAAAAATAATCTAGTGTTCCTGCATAATTTTCAGAAATAAATAGTAATTTTCACGTTTGTCTCTTTGGAGGGAGAGGGCTCTTCAGAATTCTTTCTAAGTGTCATGTCACAAGTGGCAGATTGTGTATTCTTTCCTTATTTCTTTACAAAAGAGGTTTGGTTCGTTTTCTGTGCCGATTTTTTTTTAGCTCGATGATGTTCTTTTTGGTGTGGACAAGAGCCACGACTGGCTTGGGCTGTGTTTGGTATGCTGTTGAGCGTGGAGCTTGTAAGAGAACTACCGGGCCGTGTGGGGTATGCTGTTGAGCGTGGAGCTTGTAAGAGAACTACCGGGCCGTGTGGGGTATCAGGGGCATGCAGTCAAGTTTATCATGCAGAGTAGTGTTTCTTTTAGAGCTCGTTGCTGCTTTTCTAAGTACTGGTGGGTTTTTCTTGGGTGTCGACTTTTCAAATTCCTGGATGTGTGTTTCCTTTGCCTGGGCTGACCTTAATTTGTGGAGAATGGTGTTGGCTGGAGAAAGTAGANTTCCTGGATGTGTGTTTCCTTTGCCTGGGCTGACCTTAATTTGTGGAGAATGGTGTTGGCTGGAGAAAGTAGATGGCAAGGTTTGCTAGGTCCACTTGGTTTTGTAGATTACGGAAGGTGCTTACTGGTGTCCAAAGTTTTCCATGTCTTGTTAACTTTAATGGTGACCCAAATACTTTGATGCTACTCGCTTCCTGTGATGTACAGGATGATTGGTAGGGTTAGAGTTACCTCTCTGGCACAGACTACGGGTGCCTTCGGTGCTGAGGATAGAAACCTCGGGTAGCACTTCTCCTCTCTGCTCTATCTCTCTCTGCAGCCTTAAGGGTGATGCGTCGTCAGGGGTAGTTTGGAGACTTATTTTACTCTGTCTTACCAGGGTCCTCTGCAGTGGGGAAGGGTAGGAGGTGTCACTGTTCTTACCAGGAGAGAGNCGGTCCCCCCCCCCCCCAAGAGGGGGGACGCAGTAATTACCAAATGATTAGCTAAACACAATTTAACCAATAAATACGCCAGTCGGGTGATTGGTTACACAATTGTGTTTATTGTTCGAAAAACATACAACAAACTTCCTGAGTCTGTACCCAGCAGGTTAAGGGCCTCAAGGGCGGAATCAAGTACCAACGTTTTTATGGGCATAGACCCTCTACGTTCTTGTTTCAAAGGATAAACGACCACTAATAGTCTTGATAATTAAGGATATTAGGCGTTTGACACATACTCTAGACGTCCCTTGAGCGACAAACACCGGCACATAGCTGTTTGTGGCTCCTGCTGGGGTTTCTCCGGCGGTAGGTTGAGGTTAGGTCTACTCGGTGACTCTTCATGGGCTTTAAGCTGGGTCTCGTCGACGTGGCAGTCGTAGCTGTTGGCTTTCTCCGGTGCTGGAACTCTTTGGCAGCATGGAGGTCCCAGCTGGTGGCTTCCTCCGGTGTTGGAACTCTTCAGCGGCGTGGAGGTCCCAGCTGGCGTCTTCCTTTGGTGCTGGATCTCTTCGGCAGCATGGTGGTCTCAGCTTCCTTCAGCTCTTGGACTCTTCGGCACTCTGCGGGGCTGGAGCGTGGACTCCAGTATGTGACCTCTTCGTTGATATTGCCGGTATCAACTGACATTTGGACGGCACATCGCAGCATATATCTTTGCGTCGAGCTTCACGTACTGCCGCCACGAGCGCCAAGTGCAACCCCTTCCCTTCCTTACTCTAAAGCGTGACCATATATGCTCGCTGCCGATTTGTCTGGCCTCACAGCTATGCGCCTTGCAGGGCTACTAGGTTGCGGNCAGCGTGACCATATATGCTCGCTGCCGATTTGTCTGGCCTCACAGCTATGCGCCTTGCAGGGCTACTAGGTTGCGGTGGGTTGCATCGACGCCTGCTCAGGTGCAGAACACACTGGCTCGTGTGCTATTCTTTCGTTGGGAGTGCTGGTTTGCGGGATATGACAGCGGCACTTTAGAATAAAAGCAATATGCATCATGTGTCAACTCTTGCTGCACTTGAATAACAGCAGCTACTTATTTCTGTCATTCAGTCTTTTCAGTGTCTTTGGTGGCTGTATATGGTGGCAGTTATGGGTTCTGTGGAAACTGTATTCAGTTATTNATTCAGTCTTTTCAGTGTCTTTGGTGGCTGTATATGGTGGCAGTTATGGGTTCTGTGGAAACTGTATTCAGTTATTTACCAAACCTTTTGAGGTTAGACACCACCCTCAGGTAATTTAACATATTCACAAGCATTTAAATAAGCGGACTGGTGGGCAATTTGTGATATTTATTATCCATCTATAGCAGCAAGTTAAATTATGTATGAATTTTTGTTGTTGTAATTGTGATGNCAATTTGTGATATTTATTATCCATCTATAGCAGCAAGTTAAATTATGTATGAATTTTTGTTGTTGTAATTGTGATGCGCAACTAATTTAGGAACCAAAAATTGTTTATGGTAATCAAAACCATTAGGTTAAACACTGGTGCGAGTTTCCCTTCTATTCTGCAACTCTGTGCTGCACTGAACTTGGGTAAACCCACAAAACACATTACATGTGATTCTCCCATGGCACTCCATTTGTTTGTTTTCACTATTGTCATACAACAACACAAAACAGCTCCCAAGGTTATACATTTGTGTAGTATGTTATATTTTCCATAAAAATATCACCACCATTACCACCACCACCACCACCACCACCATCACCATCAATCAAAAGTTGATGGAGGGATGTTACACTGACATCAGTGGTGCTAACACACACGTTAATTACAACAAATTCTAGGAAAAAATTGCCATTTAATTCTGGGAAAAAAATTTACCACTTCACAGTATAATTAAAAATAAAATGCATAATAGTAACAGACATTGCAAATTTTATCACACTTAAAGGATTTTTAATAATTATAGTTTTAACTGTTGACAGCCCAATGGGCAAAGTAAAGTGTAAAAGGGGGCAGTTACAACCCCCAAAAATCATGCCTTCTTC
>NQII01000361.1:455965-483991 GCA_002778355.1 Clitarchus hookeri | reverse complement strand
CGGCTGGGCAGGCTGGCTCGGCTGTCGGCTGCTGTTGACAAGGATGCCGGCCGACTGGCGGACACGTGGTCGGCTGGTGCTGGTGCCTCGCTTGGTGTCCTCCAGGTCGAACGGTACCACTCCCAAGGGGAGAGTGTACCCCTGGCAGAGTAGTTCGATGGTGGGGTGAGCAGCTCCAGGAACCCTAACAGGGGAGGCTAAATAGTTTGGCAGGGAGGGTAGTGGAGTGAGGCTCCACTAATTGCAGGACGGCTTGTGCTCTCTCCTGTGGGGACTCAAGCTGAGGGCTGGTGTAGGTTGATTACAGGGGGTGGCGAGATGCAAGGATAGCAGCTGTCCTCCGTGCAATCCTCCTACTTCTTCGTCGGTGAGCGAACGTTATGGACAGGGAAGGTGCTAATGTTCATCCGGTAGAGTGCGGCAGGTAACAAACCCCTAGCTAAAGTGTACTCTAGAAGTATGGGTCAAGCCTTGTCAGGCATGGCACCCCCTCCGGTGAGTTTATATGCTCTGGAGGGAATGGGTTAGCTGACTTAGTTGACCCAGATGCTTCGTCGTGTGTCTTTCTGGTGGTTGGGGCTCTACTGTACTTGCACACCAGGTACCTTTACGTACCAGGTTCACAGTATGGGTGGACATCAAACTTGTTCTTGTATGTGACGTACGTGCAGTCCTGGTTAGGGGCTGTGCGCAGTCCTACTCTATGCCTGAAACTGTTGCCAATTCGCGGTCGCCTGCTGCTCCCTTCAAGGGTGATGCTTACTAGGTTGGGAAAAATGCACATTTTCACTACAGAGCAAGGAAAGACAGAAGTTAGCTAGATTATGTGTTTTATTCACTTGAGAATAGAAACACAGTGGCCCGTACTACCTCCTACCACCTACCTCCTACCTCCTACCTCCTACCTCCTACCTCGACATACACTAGGTGTTCAATGGACTTTTTACAAGAGCAAGTCAGGCGAAGGTGCCTGTCTTCTTGAGGAGCCTGGCTTGAAGAGCTGACAAAAGCTGACAATTAAGAAGTTGTGAAAACAACTGGACCCTAATTGTGTGACTTGTAGTCCTGAAGGGACCCGAGGCACCAGGTGTTATATACATGTCGGATATGGTGACTCTTGACGGCAAGTGTCAGTGTGTAGTGACGACTCTTCAGCTGCTGTGTAAGGGAAGGCATCGTCGGCTGTAGAACTGGTAAAAGACTGGAAGGTCTTGGAGAGTCCTGAGGATGACTGTGGCTGTACAGTAGAGAGCCTTAGTATGACTTGTGCTGAGGCGAGCTACGTGNCTTGGAGAGTCCTGAGGATGACTGTGGCTGTACAGTAGAGAGCCTTAGTATGACTTGTGCTGAGGCGAGCTACGTGTAACAACTGGCGTTGGCTCCTCTGTGAGGAGCAGGGTTGGCAGAGCGTTCTAGCACTGGATGATGCTAGGGCGAGCTGCCTTGCCTCAACTGGCATTTCTGCCGGGTGCACTGCATTATATTCCTCTTGACTGGAGGGTACCCGCATGCTTCGTTCGCTTTCTGTAATCTTTAGCTGTCTCCCCTTCAGGTTTGGGCCAGGTGGCGCCGCGGCTGCCATCTCTTGGCGGGGTAGCGGCGGGGAGGTTTGAGTGTGGTTGCGGTCAGTATCCGCTGCTTGCTTTAGGGGCAAACTCTTGCATGCCTGCAGCTGCTTCTCAGCGGTTTTACAAGTGGCAGGGGCAACGACGTGACTCCCTATCATTATGTGAGTGGTGGTCTTGGAGGCGGCCAGTTGGGGTTCAATTCCCTCGGGGATACGTGGCGCACATGTGTTGATGCGGAGTCGAATAATAATAATAATAATGATTAGGAAGCATCACACGTCAGTGGTTTATTTTACTAACCCTGATGGTTGCATGGCATACAGCCTCCTAGAGAGTGCATTTTCATTGCCGTGAAGACATCAGAGCCTGTTCTGTATCTTGAAGTAGTAGTAATTTGAAGTAATATTTATGAAGGTGCTGTAGCCATCAGACCATTTGTCCCTGATGTTCTTTAACACCATCAACCAGACAGGTAGGCTGGTATCTGTGATCTCGTGTTGCATGGGTGCATCCATGTCTCTCCTGAGGAGAGATTGGCCTAGATTGTTGAGTAATGGTGAAGCGCTGCTTTGTGGGATGTCTTTGGGAGTGTCAATAGCTGGGCCTAAACCTGATGGAAAATTGACACCAACCAATATTTGGCATCTTGCATGGTGGTCGTGATGTTTGTGCTGAACTAGGGTGCTGTAGCAAGCACTCCTAGCTCATGGGTTGGGCTACAATGTTAGTTTTAATAAAATCATCCCAATTGCAAGCTCCACCTGCAGCGCAGAAACAGGCGAGGCCTGATTTACTTATATTACTTTGTGGAAGGTGCTGGGTGGGTCAGTATCTCAATTATTTTGCGTACTGCCAGCAGAGGTGCGGGTTTGAGCGTAGGTTTGGTGGAGGCTCTTACTGGCACTAAATTTCCCACAGGTGTGTGGGTTGGGTGCTGAACTGCAGGGCACGAGGGACAGAGTTTGAGTCTCCGTATTGCAGGAGTGACAGGGATCATGAGGCGGCGTCCAGCTGTTGCTTCGGTGGAATTGGTGGCAGTGGTTACAATCTCTGGAGTACAGTCAGGAGGACTTGAGGTGGAGATGCAGATGTGGCCGGAGAATGGCTCCTTGAAGGGGCAGGCTTGCACGATGCTCATCTGAGTAGCACAGCCGCTTCCTTCTGTTTGTGATAGACCATGAGGTATTAAGCCCTTGCTCTACAGAGTGGCTGGATTGGGCAGCAAGGATTTTCCCTGTTTTATTTAGACTAGCCTGGTGTTGGAACATGGACACAGTTGTAATGTAAAAAACGGTTTTAAAACTGTTTTGCAAATCAGAGATACTATAGAGGTCAAAATAAAAGAAGATATGTAATTAATTATTATAGGATATATAGTAGGTGTATGTAGGTACAGGCATGGCCATAGCTAGTGAGATAATTAGCTGTTCTAAGCAGTGGGGGTGGAAGGAGCTGGTGTAGTCCACCCAGGGAAGAAGTGACACTCCTTGGTGCTAGTGCCATGGAGTGTACCCTGCTTGGCCCTATCAGAGAAGAGTGGCTGATGATGCGCAACCCTATAGGGACTTCGGGGGGAGAGGGTTTGTTCCTCTTTGGGGAGAGTTGAGTGAGTGATGTAACCACTTCTGAGCTAAACTTCCTCTTGGATTGCCAGCATTCCCCACTGAGGCCATGATGGTACTAGATGAGCAGCGGGACCTGCTCAGGGTCTAAGCCCCACTGTGATTGTGAATGTTTGTTCTCCTCAAGCTTGAGGACCATGGAAAGAATCTCCCTCCCCTTGCCATGGTGGTGACCAGGAGGGCAGCATTACTTGCCAGCAACTAGTATACCAAACTCTGACAAGAAGTAAGAGCATTCTTTGTAGGGCATCATAATAAATTCTATTCCTCGTTGGGTGGGTTTGTTCCTAGAAGAGTAAGTGTGCAAGACACACAGTGGGTTAAGTGGGAAGGAGGTAGCAAAACGTGCAATGAATGACTGGAAAATGAAGTAAGCAAGGTAGATAGACTTTTATTCTGTCTAAGGGCGATGGCACATTAAGTATCTCCGACCTGTGCTCAATCAGTGTCTGAAGTACAAGTGACATGTTTGCCAAGCATTCTGCAACAATGGCTGTAGTAAAGGTGTGAGCGAAGCTCGTGGCGAGAGAGGCCCCAGAATATAGAGACTAGTGCGAACGTGCCACTCAAGTCTACGGTTCGGGACTCTGTCAGCTATAGCACGAGCAAATAGTAACAGCCGTTATGTGTTTAAAAACACAGGTTACGCAAGCTAAAGTAAATGAACTAGTGCGAGCTGCATATGGCAGAGTTTAGACTGCGGGACCACTTCACAGTGAATTGCCACAATTCTGGCATGTTCAGCAGTATTTCCAGGGTTCCTGAGTGCATGGCGAGCGAGGGATGGAACAAGATGGATGGATGGTGGGGGTAACCACTGCTATATGTGATGGAAGTGCGCCTTTGGTACTTGCCTTGTTCACTCACTATCTACTGAGGGGTTGTGTCCCTCCACTTTCAGGCAGGAGCATCAAGGTAGGCGTGTTGCGAGCCACCAGGCAGGAAACGAACATGATGGCTTGTGTAGATGTCCTTCTATCAGCAGTGGGTATGAAAATTAACGACCCTCTGCATCATGGTGACCTTGGGGGGAGCCCCAGAGGCAGAGGCTATATGTGTTCAAATAACAGCCTGCTGGGTGCGTCAGCTGTAGCAAAACACACAGCCTACAGCTCATTGATTGTGGTAACAAAATAGATGCTCTGTTGACTTAAGTAGAGCACCCATTTAAAAATGTTGTCCTTTTCAACATTTCTAACCATAGATTAAAGAGGGTTTGAAAGGGTTATGATGATGTATCAGGTAATTCAGAGATCCCCATTGGTCCATCAGAGAATGAGGAAGCTTATAATGTTGCAAGTTAGAGATACATTTTCCGGCTGTAGCTTTTGGTAAGCCACCACCCAGTGGACACTGGCATATTTTGGGTGAAAGATACATCAAGCTTCTGCAGTATGGTGCTTACTCTGTGTAAAGGAGGGTTATTTGTCAGAATCAGTTTCACTTGATAGATTAGATAAGAGGAGATTTCCTGTACTTAGTCTAAACTGCTGTTGCCCCCAAAGAGAGATTCAGGCAGGCTGTGGCAAGTCACTGGAAGACTGTACTGTGATGTCTCTGCGGTCGAGTAATAAAAGTTTGCTAGGTGACGTGGGGTGGAACCACAGACTGTGCGAGGCATTATTTGCTAATCTCTCCCATACAGACTATTATACACTGATCTGTTGGTTTTCCTTGTGCATTCTATATGGGTATAAATTATGTGGCCCAGGGATTTCTGTCAGCTTTTGAGGGTGCTAATCCTAGTCATGGATTCTTTTTCCAGGAGTTTGAATTGTGGTTGTTTTAATAGACGGGTTTTGGTCTTCAGGAGTGCTGCTACGCACTGCTGGCTCTCAAAGAAACCTGTCACTTAAGTATGTTCTTCTCTCCAGCAATTGAGGTGCTGAACTTTGGATAATCAGTGCTGACCTGCCTTCTGCAGTTTCTGAGAGCACTAGTTTTTATGGCCTTTACTCACTCCCTCTCTGGATGGGAGGGAGTGTCATACAAGGGTGAGCTGGTATATAAGGGAGGTATACAAGGTAGGTAAGGTAGGTAGTATTCGAGGAGGTTCCCGATGCTTGATGCATAATTCTCCTACTTTTTCTCTTGTGTAAGAGCGAAGTAGGTTGGATACTTCCCCCATTCTGGAATTCTTTATCCTCTGCAGTTCTAGACGAAATGGAATGAGCAGAGATTGGTGAGTAAGGTTAGGTATCCTCCTGTGCTCCATCTGTGTTCCAGGGCCCTTTGCTCCACGACTCTTGTTCTTCGATCCTCTGTCCCTGCAGAATCTAGATGCAGTGGAACGAACAGAGGTTGGTGAGTAAAGAGTGATGTGTTGCACAGTTTCCTTCAGTGTAGTTTTGTGTGGGCAGTTGTCAGTGCTGTTGGCTTGACTGGGGTGTCGGACAAAGACAGACTGCACGGCCACTGCACCAGGCACCTGATACGAAGGTGATCCACCACACTTGAGTGCAATCACCCTTACTGCTATTCATCTTGTTGCCTTATTGCTGATTTTCTCTTCAGCCCTTTGTTTGGATACCTCCTAATAGCAAATATAGTTGTGGGTAACAGTTGGTTAGGTTGATCTGGGAAAGAAATAACAGGGTTAGTTTGAATTATCAACAGAGGTTTGTTTATGCAGCTAGCTTTTTGGAATAAAGTCTGAGACAGGCTTAATCGATACAGGCTTATTGTCCTGAGGGCAAAAATGGCTTACACAATATGCGTATGAGTGTCAAATGTGTCAAATGTCCTAACAGTCTCTAATCACAATCTTAACTAGTCACATGGCATAGATGCCGGCACGGCGTATCGACTGGGACAGTGCAGCGAGCACAGCAGCTGAGGACTCTGAAGAAGTGTGGGCTGGCTCAGCATTGCTTGCAAAATTCTATGGCACTTCAAGTTCTTCTCAAGAGGAAGAGTGAAAACTGATGGTGGCGGTCGCTGGAGAACTGGGTTTATANGAGGGAGTGTCATACAAGGGTGAGCTGGTATATAAGGGAGGTATACAAGGTAGGTAAGGTAGGTAGTATTCGAGGAAGTCCCCGACGCTTGATGCATAATTCTCCTACTTTTTCTCTTGTGTAAGAGCGAAGTAGGTTGGATACTTCCCCCATTCTGGAATTCTTTATCCTCTGCAGTTCTAGACGAAATGGAATGAGCAGAGATTTGTGAGTAAGGTTAGGTATCCTCCTGTGCTCCATCTGTGTTCCAGGGCCCTTTGCTCCACGACTCTTGTTCTTCGATCCTCTGTCCCTGCAGAATCTAGATGCAGTGGAACGAACAGAGGTTGGTGAGTAAAGAGTGATGTGTTGCACAGTTTCCTTCAGTGTAGTTTTGTGTGGGCAGTTGTCAGTGCTGTTGGCTTGACTGGGGTGTNAGTGATGTGTTGCACAGTTTCCTTCAGTGTAGTTTTGTGTGGGCAGTTGTCAGTGCTGTTGGCTTGACTGGGGTGTCGGACAAAGACAGACTGCACGGCCACTGCACCAGGCACCTGATACGAAGGTGATCCACCACACTTGAGTGCAATCACCCTTACTGCTATTCATCTTGTTGCCTTATTACTGATTTTCTCTTCAGCCCTTTGTTTGGATACCTCCTAATAGCAAATATAGTTGTGGGTAACAGTTGGTTANTATTACTGATTTTCTCTTCAGCCCTTTGTTTGGATACCTCCTAATAGCAAATATAGTTGTGGGTAACAGTTGGTTAAGTTGATCTGGGAAAGAAATAACAGGGTTAGTTTGAATTACCAACAGAGGTTTGTTTATGCAGCTAGCTTTTTGGAATAAAGTCTGAGACAGGCTTATTGTCCTGAGGGCAAAAATGGCTTACACAATATGTGTATGAGTGTCAAATGTGTCAAATGTCCTAACAGTCTCTAATCACAATCTTAACTAGTCACATGGCATAGATGCCGGCACGGCGTATCGACTGGGACAGTGCGGCGAGCACAGCAGCTGAGGACTCTGAAGAAGTGTGGGCTGGCTCAGCATTGCTTGCAAAATACTATGGCACTTCAAGTTCTTCTCAAGAGGAAGAGTGAAAACTGATGGTGGCGGTCGCTGGAGAACTGGGTTTATATGCCACGGGTGCGCAGGGGTTCTACAGTATGGACAGCAATCCTCATTCTGCCAGAGCTGCGTAGGCAAGCTGCATGCAAAAGGGGGTGGCGGCAGAAGGCAGCCCAGTCATCCCCATGTGTGTTTCTGAGAAGCATGTTGGTACAGGTGGTATCCATGCTTGATTAAGGGCACACTTCCCTTGCCCTGCCTTCCCTTGCCTGACGTGCTGGATTACTGGAAGGATTGTGGTGTGATTTCGGCAGAAGGTGTAAAAGGCTGTAGTGATACATGCGTCAACTAATACTGCATAAATACACATTGCAAGATTTTCCACAGTGAGGATTTTTAACTTGATTTGTGACATAGGGTCTTCACTCAGATGATATGACAATAAGGCAAGTTCTTGTAGATACAAGATGCAAGGCAGGTGGCAACTGGGAAAAAGTGGTAGGTATATTTTAAGGATATAATTGGTGGATGGATTAACTTATACTGGACAAATAAAGAGTAGTGTTCAGGCAATTTATTACTCCTGACAGGATAACAGTAGAGCCTAACCCTTCTTCTGGTCCCATTGTTCCCTTATGCACATTACATTTAACTCTGTGCCAGAGGAAGGGAGATGGATGTGGTGGATGTAGAGTGGTCCTTGCAGATTGCAAGGTTACATTTTGTGATCGTCTGTGGTTAGGAGGTTGTGTGAGCATCGTCTCAATTTGTGGAGACCCATCATACATTTTGTAATGTCCATTGTAAACAGGATGTGCGAGCTCTCTCCCATCATCATTTGAATGTGTAGGAATTAATGTTTTTATCTGCAATAACCCTTGGATTAGATTGAATGCCCTGTAATGAAGAAAGACCTTGGAGATGGCATGGTTCAAGTGGTTGTTGGAGGTGAAACCCTTGGGGCATTCTTAGATACTAAGAAATTAAGAGAGATTGCTGTAGTTATATAGAGGATCAAGCATTTTTATTTTCAAGAGTGTTGCACAGAACTCACATAGGAAGATTTAGAGAGATTGTACTACTACAACAGACTGTAATGACTGATAAATTGGTGGTCAGAAAAATAACAATGTGCGAGATGTTTAGTGTTAGGAAATTGAGTACATTTAATATTTTTGTCACAATCATGACTAAACCATTTTTTTTTTTAATTAATTGACATTTTTACAGTTTACACCTCTGATACTAAAAATAATGTAATGGATATAATTCACACCAGTATGTATTTAGCAGAATTTTGTTGCTGTGTAATGGATAATGAATCTAACGTGCTTTTGATACCAAGTTAAAATTTGAATGACATTTACTGTTAAATTATTTTAGTGTTGCAGGTAAGTTACAGTAATGTTAACTGTTGGGAAGCATGTTGTGCTGGAAATAATGCTCGACAGGATCAGTGCTGCATATATATGTACGTGTGTGTGTTTGTCCCTCTTCCAACTGTATTCTGACTTGTTTCCATGGCGGTGCTCGCTACTCTAGGCCCAACAGCACTGAACTCAGGACACCGCCGCCCTTTAAACTGAACAGGTACATGATGCACGTCCCGTGTGTTTGTGTGCGTAGCTTAGTGCACTCTACTACCAGCATTGCACTAACACCATTGTAGCAGTAGTCATGGGGCCTTGTTTACTAACTACTTTCCTGCATATACTACTGGCAATTAACATAAATAAGTGTGTTTACTCACACTTGGAAGCCTGAAACATTGGTGGAATGAAGTGCAAGTGTTCAGCCATATTGTTGCAAGATTATACCAGAGTATACTTTTCAAGCCCAGTAGATCTTCTTCCTACTCCCCCCCTCTCCGCCCAACCCCCTCAGCCATATTCTTCATTTGTGTATTTCACTCTAATTTGGATTTATTTTCTTACATTTATAAAATGCAAATTTCTCAAATTTTCATAATTTCATATAGCATATTTATGGTTGTTTTCTCTGGTCCCTTGAAAAGTGTAAAATAGATAAGAACCATACGAGTCCCTAAATGCTTGAATATAATGCACATTTCGATTTTTGAATGGGGGTTGGGTCAAAATCAAATACAATAAAACTGTTTTTTATGTTCTCTGATTTTAGACTTTCCTGTATTTTACACCTAATTTTTTTGGTCCCATTTACTCACAGCACAAATTTTCCTCTTAATGCTTTCTCACTATTTAAAAAAAAAAATTTCTTGATCCCTTGAAAAGTGAAAAAATTGTGATTTCACTTATTTCAGTTTCTTATTCCACATTCAAGTCTTNCAACTTTTGTTAGAAGTTTGGCACTAGTGTTAATTGTATATATCAGTTGTACTTCACAAGTTATGGCTAAATATTCACAGGTTCCCCCAATATGTTAATTACCATATTAACTCAAAATAAGTGCATCCCTCCTTTAAATAAAATTTCGCCTTGGAAATGGAGTTGGCGTTAAATTGATGACTTTGGCCATTTTCTGTCCAAGCAAAGCACCCTGTTGCCTGCTGGCCTGTGGGGGCTGTTTGTTCCCATGAGCTGCAGGAGCTGTCAGTCAGCAGGTAAAGTTTGAGCGTGGTTCAAGTACATACAAACATATAAGATATTTAAACACAAAAAATTGCTTTAGCAAGTCGCACCTTCAGCGTTAAATTGTTTAAATTGACAAACTTATCATTTTTTAATGAATTTACATTTTATAAAGATGTCAGTGAAAAAAAAATGAACAACTTTAACAAGAACTTGAAAATGTGGACTGCTTGCTCGCAGGTCTGGCCACGTGCTAGTGGACCGGTCTGAAAACCACTAATCCTGGTAACAGTTCATCTGTTTTGTTTTAGTCACCATCACGTCACATCCACTTTGTAGTAGCCTTGTTTTTGCCATCAGCAGGAAAAAGAAAGTGCAATGTAAACTTTTTACCAGGTAAGTGACTATTATTGCCAGTAGAAACAGTAAATTTTTTTCCTGGTAAACAATGACAAAAAATGGGGAAGGAGTTATTTAGGAGCAGGCATTATCCCAGAGTAAAGACATACCTATGTAGTAACTAAAAATCATCTACAGACTTATTACCATAGAAAGACTCTGTAGTACACATACAATAATTCTAACATTTATCTGCTAAACTAACAGTCTGCAATGAAAAACCAAGAAAGAACTGTAAAAATTAGAAAAAAATTACTTTTGAAACAGTTGTGTGAAAAAATGTTTTCTTTGATAACTATTGCATTTTTTCAGTCACTCTGTATTTGGTAATGTTTCTGCGTTTTACCGTTTTTAAAATACTTATTACTTCTTTGTTCAAAAATAAGAATAAATAAAAAAATGGACAGCGTTAAAAAATTTTTTTTGTAATATATTATTTGTAGGTAGGTGTTATGTGCAGGGAATGAAAAATATTCATGCACTAATCTACAATTATCAGGGCTTTAAAATTTACCATTCAGAGCTATCTAGACATTGGAAATTGTATTAATCATGTTATGTGTCAGAACTCACAAGTTGGTGGTTTTTATCAGCAGAGATGCTCGTGACTATGCACCTGTTTGCAGTAGAAAATTTAAATAACACTTTCTCATTTTAAGTGGGTTTTAGCAGTGTGCCACAAAAGTGTGTGCAGTGGTCCAGCATCATCTTAATTTGGAAATCTGGAAAAGGGCGGGGGGCAGAAAGGTAGGAGTTGTAGACTTTCGGTTTGGAGGGATTTTCCTATTGCGCAGGTTACAGGTCTAGACATGAGATTCGGAGAATTGGAAGATTGCACTCTCTTATATTAATTTTAGGAAACACTATTAAATTAAACAAATAAAATCAAAATCAGTATTTTAAACAGTTCTGATACAGTTTTCTGTGACCTCCGCCTTTCCGCACATCTGGATCTGCCCCTGGAGCAAGGTAAACAGAGATTACCACCCCAGCCCTGCTTTTATAATTAAAAATAATAATGTAGGCCTATTGTTTTTGTTTATTTATCAATCATGTATGATCATTTTTTAAAGACCTCATAACCTTCTTGGTAGCAAAGTATTCCGAAAATGTTACAGCCCGAGCACTGCAAATTGACAAGTTATATTATTTTTTATAAATACTTATACAGTAATAGTTGTAAGAAATGAGCATAAAATGAAGAACCACTGCAACAGCTGGCAGGCACAGCCTTGCATTAAATGTGATATACAGACAACTTGATATCTATACATATACACTCCTTCATATTTAATCATTGTTAACCTAAAAACAATTGGAAGATAATGATTTTTTTTTTTTTTTTTATATAAGCTAATGGGAAACATTTACATTTCTAGTGGAAACTTGAGGGAACAGTTCACTTAAAATACAAGATCCAAATTTATGAAGAATAAAGAAAATTAGAAGAGACCCTTGTTTTCCTCAGTGCACTACGATGCTTTGCTTTCACGCAGCAATGGGAAAATATTTTTCAGTATGTAAAACATGCTATCATAACAGGGAGTCGGCTGAGCTGGGCCACTTGTCGGCTCGCGTATAGTGTTTTAATTACTACTGTAACATTTACCAACATTTGGGTTATATGATGTTTCGTGTTACTTTAATTGACAGAGAAAATTTTCTAAATGCCAAACAGTGCTGTGTTGTGAGGATATTCAGTGTGGAGAAAATATGAAAACAGTAGCTATTTATTTGTCTTACCACTCTTTTCCAAATCACAACAAATCTTCAAAAATATTTAAAGAATGCAAACAAACACACTACACAATGTGTAAATTGAATATGTTTATATGGGAATGTATTTACAGAATAGTAGTTGAATTTTCTATATATCAGAGGCATAGGTTGTTAAAACGGGTGGATGGTGGTGAGGGGGGCACAGGTATTGTCTTTAACTCTTTACATCAATTCTTCAGTTATTTACAGACCTACTTTCATACAACACATATAAAGATTTCCTCCAATATCATTCCTGTTTTAAATTTTCACTAATTATATACATTAGCATAAATATGTACCTTTAAGTGCACCCACATTTTATGATTTTTTATTTTTTAAGCAGAACATTATGTATGCATATCTATTTTCACACTGATGAAACCATGAACAATTGCTGACAAAAGTTTATACTTAATATTTTTGTTGGAAGGATGGTTGGTGGAAAATAAAATATTATTTCAAAAAGAAATCTATCCTTTAAAAATGGTGCAGATTACATTAAATTTCTACATTTATATAACTGGGGAAAAAAAGGTAACAGCCACAATGGTTGGAATGCATTTAATTACTATCCATCTGAAAACATTCAAGAGTAATTGATTCTGTGCAAACAGCATGCTATAAACTTTCATGTTGTTTATAGCATTATGGAATTGTTAAAAGAAAGGAATAACAAATTTTCATTGTCACCATTTTAAGGCGACATGTTTTTAAAAATGTTTGTTTAAGAACTGGTTCGTGACAAATAGTTTTCTTAATCTTATGTGTCCAACAATTAATGCTTTCCTATTCAAAGCTCTGAATACATGTCAGACCATGCAACAGAAAGGGGAAATGAGCAAGTGTGTGGAGTAATTCTAACAACTGCAGACAGAAGAGCAAGGACAGCACACTTCAGCAGTAGACTGTGTTGACCTGCTTGCTATAATACAGTAAACTCTGTCTAAAATGAGACTATGTGGGCCTCAGCAATTTTTTTCAGTTTGGGCAGATTTCTGTTTTAGGCAGGCGAAGAGGTAATTAAGAAAACAAAAGAAATTTTCGAAAAATAAAAATCCTGCATTATAAAATTAGGAAATTTTACTGAACGGTCACAACCTCACAACAAACCTAACGCACTAAACAATAAAGCCAGCCTTTTAATGAAACAGGCAAGCAGCTGTGTGCAAGACAAAGAATGTTGAAAGAAGTGGGTGACTGCATGGTGAAGAATGTCTCATCATTAAAATAGCTTGTGTAGTGACAGTCACTTGTTTATTGCAATCTGCAAACTGTCAAATGAATTGGGCAGTCTAAGAGCACAGTAACAGATCTGTGATCTGTGTTACTGAAATTATTTTTTGCCTGGAGAACTACGAAAACAGGGCATTTTTTTTTGCTAAGGATAGGTACTTCTTACCATATTGACATAAATATGTGTTTTAAAAATAAAATGGTAATACACGTCCTTTGACCAAGTTGTAATACATCTGGAATGTATTCAAATTATGCTAAATTCCTTTTTAAAAACTTAAGTTTCCATGTTGTGGATTGTTTAATTTTATTTAAGCTTTTGTACATGATAAATTTAATGGTAATGGGACCATAATATTTTGTCCATCTGTACAGGTTTCCTTTGTATAATTTGTTTCGGACAGGTTTTACTGTGCTTTCAAAGCATCACCTGCACCTGCCACTGTAACTATTTGCTGCCATCCACATCAGCTATGAGTTACTCACAAGCCTCGCCATTGTGGAAAACAGATAATTGTTCTCTCACACTCATCATACTTGCAGTACCCATGTTGTGTTAGCTTTGTTCACTGCTTTCTTTTCCAATTTACATATCATAACGGGAAACAATGTATTTTGGTCATAAAGTGTCTTGGCCAACTGCAAATAAACTGCAATATAAACTGGTGCAATAGTGAGGGCAACAAAGTCAAGCACCAAAAAATCTAAATAATAACTCATTAAATTGTTNTAATATAAACTGGTGCAATAGTGAGGGCAACAAAGTCAAGCACCAAAAAATCTAAATAATAACTCATTAAATTGTTGGCAACAAAAATTAAAAATAAATAACTAACCTGAATGTTTTCTTGACTTTAAGAAAAGTGATGTTAAATTCATTTTTACTACCTTGCTAATAATTTTAATTCATATGTCTTCATGTTTGTTTCTTTGCCATTTGGCTGAAATAGGGAGTGTGGAGGGACTGGGAGGTGAGGCCTCTCCAGTTGTCGGGTGGCATAAGCTCATTCCCGGGGGGTTAGACTGCAGAGGGCAATTGGCGCTGGGTTACAGCTCAAGTTGGATTAAGAGGCAGTAGCTGCCTTCCTAGCTCGCCACTTTGCACCACTCCTANCTCACCGTAGGGCTGTGGCGCCGGGCAATTTATAATCATCACATTACAACTCTGGTATACGATCGCGTCAATGTATTCAAATTATGCTAAATTCCTTTTTAAAAACTTAAGTTTCCATGTTGTGGATGTNCTTTTTAAAAACTTAAGTTTCCATGTTGTGGATGTTTTAATTTTATTTAAGCTTTTGTACATGATAAATTTAATGGTAATGGGACCATAATATTTTGTCCATCTGTACAGGTTTCCTTTGTATAATTTGTTTTGGACAGGTTTTACTGTGCTTTCAAAGCATTACCTGCACCTGCCACTGTAACTATTTGCTGCCATCTACATCAGCTATCAGTTACTCACAAGCCTCGCCATTGTGGAAAACAGATAATTGTTCTCTCGCACTCATCATACTTGCAGTACCCATGTTGTGTTAGCTTTGTTCACTGCTTTCTTTTCCAATTTACATATCATAACGGGAAACAATGTATTTTGGTCATAAAGTGTCTTGGCCAACTGCAAATAAACTGTAATATAAACTGGTGCAATAGTGAGGGCAACAAAGTCAAGCACCAAAAAATCTAAATAATAACTCATTAAATTGTTGGCAACAAAAATTAAAAATAAATAACTAACCTGAATGTTTTCTTGACTTTAAGAAAAGTGATGTTAAATTCATTTTTACTACCTTGCTAATAATTTTAATTCATATGTCTTCATGTTTGTTTCTTTGCCATTTGGCTGAAATAGGGAGTGTGGAGGGACTGGGAGGTGAGGCCTCTCCAGTTGTCGGGTGGCATAAGCTCATTCCCGGGGGGTTAGACTGCAGAGGGCAATTGGCGCTGGGTTACAGCTCAAGTTGGATTAAGAGGCAGTAGCTGCCTTCCTAGCTCGCCACTTTGCACCACTCCTATGGGTGTGTGGCATAAAGGAAGGTACTAAAGTTGGCCACACTAAGGAATAGCAGGCGACGAGGATCTCTAGCTAGGTGTAAAGCCAGTTGTGGCCAAGCCAACCAGTGTCGTACCCGATTACTCCAACCAGCGACAAACAGCGCGGTGGTTAGAGCAGTGCGTTACCCTGGATGCCCGACAGCGATGTGGGTGTGGACCAAAGGGGTCAGAACTCCAGAACCAGTCTTATCACTCTTTCCGGCGACAATGACAGCGTGGTGGATGGAGTGAATTGGCTGGGCTGGCTAACTAGCCGTCTTGTGGATTGAGTTCCTAGTGGTGGTGGCTCTATCGTATGTGTGCACCAGGTACCTTGGCATAACTGCTCCACAGTATGGGCGGCCATCTGTGTCTGTTTGAGACGTACGTGCACCCGGTTAAGGAAGTCCGCAGTCCTACTCTAGGTTCAGCAAATGTTGTTTTAAGGACGTGGTCTCCGGCTTTTCCCTGGTGGGCTGACGTCTACTGGGGTTAAAGGCACAGTTGCCCTAGAAATAAGTACTCTGAGGTTAGATAGAAAAACGTGTTTATTCCCGTGAGGAATAGACATGGTGGCCCGTACTAACTCCTAACTAACAATAAACTGTAATGGAAGTAGACTACGATAATACCAGGTGAAGGGAACTTAGGTCTAAAGTGGACAAGAGCTGATGCAGCTAGGTAACTATAATACTAACTGACCCTAACTAACTCAATTCTGTTGTCCAGAAGGAGGGACTCGGGTGTCACTACCAGAAGGGTAGTGAGAGTTAAAGAGGATGAAGACTTCTTTGTGGGTTGCTGATGGTCTCAAAGATGTCTGGTAGGTAGTGGTGGTCCTAAACAAGGGCGTCAGTGTCTGCAGAGAGCTCACAAGGTGGTGGAGTGAGCTGTGGAGAATGAACTGCCATTCTGCGGCGGTGCAGGGACATATATCCACCTACTCTTGGGTGGCGGGTTAGCTCCGTTCTCTGTAGGCGGAGTCTTACTCTGGTGCCATCCTCGGGTTGCTCTGGAAGCAGACTTCCCTGCTATGCGGGGGTTGTCCGTGGGTGCCCCTTGCGTAGGGGCATGCATGCTGGTAGGCTCTGGTAGCAAGTCGTTCAGACCCCACCTGGGGTGACGTGATAACACGTGAAGATGAGGCGAAGTCGTGTGTGTGTGTGTGTGTGTGTATATATATATCAGTATGTGTCATGTGTCAAAGGAGTGGTGTGATTTACTGTTGCTATCCTTTGTTTACTGTAAGGTTTGACCAGGAGTAGGTGTGCAAACCTCCACTGGTTTATTTTCCTTCATCATGTAGGATGCAGGCATTCTATCAACAGATACGTGTTACAGGTATTTCACTCAATTTGTGCCTGATGAGTCACAAATGGTAAAGACCTGCTAGGGTTACTGACTGTCCTACCTTCAGAGAAGAATTT
The DNA here is from genome assembly GCA_002778355.1 of Clitarchus hookeri. Lineage (NCBI taxonomy): Eukaryota > Metazoa > Arthropoda > Insecta > Phasmatodea > Phasmatidae > Clitarchus > Clitarchus hookeri. The sequence goes on along the minus strand of NQII01000361.1, from coordinate 467,391 downwards.
CATTTCTTAGTCACGTTTCTTCTTTTGCAAAATATCTAGATACTTTCCTTATTTACAATAAAGTAACACAACATATTACAGTCAACTTTCAAAATACGACTTTTCACGGTTCCTGAGAAAATAGCAGTTATCTCAAAGCAGTTGTTCTTTGAATTTAGACTAATTCTGTCTCGCCCTCAACCTCTGTGTGCAAAAATTGTGCTAAAATTTTATGTGGGCCATTTTTGCATAGCTTTAGCAGCAAAATTACACATTATATTTGTTAAATAGAATCAAATGGTTCCCATGAAATGACTTCTAATATCTACTCTTTGTAAGATCAAATTTCACTTATGCAGGATATTCGGCAACTCAATGTCCAAACTCCAAACATAGTTTCTTTGGACAAATTGTATTACTACATTCCTATACACATACATATGGAAAATTATTTTTATATAATTTAATTGTGGCACCCCACCTAATGGGTGTTATTTGTGTGAGCCTGCATCTAAGCCTTCCCCCTTCCCCCCTCCTTATCATGACAGAGTTAAATCTGGTAGTGGTACTGTTGGCATTTGGCAAGTTAATAGTGCTTGCTGGGTACGAGGAGGACCGTTAGTGGGTGCTGGCCTAGTTTACACTCAGGACGGTGTGTAACTGGACGGGAACTCGAGGCATTGGACCACCTTATTCACCTTATCTGTGACTGTGGGCCAGTTATAAGATGCTGGTTTCTTTGGAGGCGTGGGCGGAAGTGGCACGACAGCACGCAGGATGTTCCAGAGTAGGCTTTGGCTTCTACTGGTTGAACTGGTGGCTGTTCTGTTCTGCTGAGCTGCTTCCTCTCTCTCCCAGGAATACACCCAGTTGGCACTCTGTTCGCCCCCTACCAGGCCTCCAATCACAGTCCCTGTTTTGCTGTTTGGCTGCTTTATCTAGATCAGCTCTGTGGCGAGGTATAAGAGGGTAGGTAGTACAGAGAGGTAGACAGTGGGTGTACCGTTGGGCCTAAGAGGAAGTATGAGTAGGCAGGTGGATTGGGTTGGTAGGCATGACTACTGATCTCCAGCAAGTGATTTGGCTGGCTGGACGTCGTTGGCAGACAATAGCTGGGGGAACAACAAGGCCCTCATGTTACTCAGGAAGGCGGGACGTTGCCATAGATCCAAGTGTCATTTAGAAACGGCGCTCCCTGAAGGTGAGGTAGGAACAGAGGTGGTGGCTCGTGCCTGCTCTTGCAAGAATGTCTGAGGTTCGTTTGGACGAAACAGAAAATAGCATGAAGCAGGTTTGAGAAAGAAAAGTAGCTGTGAGTGATAATCCAGCCAAATATGTTTATGCTTGTTTATGTCTTTTTATTGCCAAGACAGTAAACACACATAACAAGCCTGTATCCTGACTAGAGCCTTAAGGGCCGATCCTAGAATGTCACCCAGAGTGACGCATGAAGGTGACCTCAGTGGTATGGTACTTGGACTCGTGGCTGAACATGCGTGGCTATTAGGGTAGCCGTGAAGTGCGGATGGCTTTGGTAAGCTGTCAGGCAGCGTGGCGTTCTTGACTAGAGCTGCGTTAGTTGGTTAGCTGGTAGATGAAAGTGAAGTCGTTTCACAACTGGGCAGAATGACGATCTGCAAGAGCTGATAAGATTAGCTAGTGGTTGAAGTCTGTACGCGGCCGAGCAGAGTAACTTTCTACAACTGAGCTGCGAGTGTCAGCCTTGAACTCTTAGTCTGTGGCCTTTATATATATCTAGAGCACAAGGCCAGTACGGGGGTGCAGGTAGCAGAAATAGAGGCGGCAGAGAAGTGGTGATGGCTGAAGGTGGCCGAAGCTTGCGGTGCGTTTCCCCTCTGCAGCCAAAGGCGAAGGGGTAAGTGAAGCTATGGCGTGAAGCTGGTTGCAGACCAGCAAGCATCATCAGCTGACTCAAGCTAACCCTAGCTCCAAGGGCGCCCTGTGGCATTTACGGCTTACCGTCTCTTCTTGAAAGGAGGTAGCAGCGGTGGCAAGGCTAGAATTGTTAACGACGTTGCCCTTGGCACGACAACTGTGTTTCAATGCCTAAACTCCAGTAATAGTGTCTTTGGACCAATTTTAATTGAAAAGACTTATATGCTTAATATCAAACAATACACCAGTCCATCTGCAACTATGAATACATTAGTAAAGTGCATCACTGAGTGCCTACATCATAGGAGGTGCACAATATGATCTCCAATTATATAGCAGAGCCTCAATCTTTGCAGTAGCGACTGACACATTCCTTCAAAGATGTCTGATATATCTCGTCTATGCCCTTCTACAATTGCAAGTCGTACTACCAAATCTTCTCACTTAAAATTGGGGTCTCATACACAGTGCTTTTCATATATCCCCACAAAAAAAAAAAAGCAGATTTAGTTAGGAGGATTGGGTTTGCCATACACTAGGCCGACAGCGGTCGATCCATTTGTTCCAAAACATTGCATTTAAGTAGTCGTGTCTCATGCAGGAGAAGTGAGACAGTGCACCATCTAACTGCAACCACATGTTCTGTCGGACTACTAGTGGCACATATTGTAGCAGTCCAGCCAGGTAGTGTGCGCTTGAAAACTATCCAGTACATGGCACTATTAAGGTGAGGTGAGAGGATGTAGGGACCAATTAATTTGTTTGCAATAATACCCACCCATNCCAGTACATGGCACTATTAAGGTGAGGTGAGAGGATGTAGGGACCAATTAATTTGTTTGCAATAATACCCACCCATGCAATAATTTAAAATCTGTGTTGAAAGCTGCATTGAACTTGAGCATGTGGATTCTCATATGATTATCTATGGTTGTTATGCGAGTTGTAATATCCCTCACATGCGAGTGTAACTTCGTACATAAACAACACATATGATGCAAAATCGGGTNGTTATGCGAGTTGTAATATCCCTCACATGCGAGTGTAACTTCGTACATAAACAACACATATGATGCAAAATCGGGTACCTCTTCTGTGTGATGTAGAAACCACTGTGCAAAGGTTTGTCCAGCCAGGTAATCAGCTTGCTATAACTCCTGTACTTTCTGGCAGTGGTAGGGATGGTGCAGATTCGCCTGCAGTACGTCCCAAATATTTGAATTGGACATGCCGAATTGGCATGCAACTTAACACGTACTAGTTGAGGGCTTGTCGTCAACATGCTGAAGTACTACTTTCTCAAAGCAAATAGTACACATGGAACCAGGGATGGCTGGTATTACGCATGTTTGTCTAATTTAAAACATGACACACAAGTCACCTATCCTTCTGTGGACTGTATAACTCTTAGAGAGCCTACTCTGTTTATTTCAAACACTCACATGGAAATCACCTGTTTCCCTCAGCTGCTGGTTAATTTGCATAAATGTGTGTTAATCTGAACACGTGTGGTTGGGAAACTGTTCTTTGTACAGATGCTACACGTGTGAATCGCATGCATTTGCTGTGCCATACACAAGAAACATGTCAGTCTTTTATGCTTACACGCAAAGTTCCATGTTATATCCTTCAGACAGTTACACTGCCTGTTGTCCAGCACAATCCTCTCGACTCTTGCACACTACTGCCAGTTTCCATGTTTACTNTCAGACAGTTACACTGCCTGTTGTCCAGCACAATCCTCTCGACTCTTGCACACTACTGCCAGTTTCCATGTTTACTAACAATGCTGTCATGTATCCCAAATGTAATAAACAAATGTTCATCCCATGATTCTACGTGCAGCATCGGGCGTCTACTTCCTATGCAAGGTGTTCTATACACATGATTGCACTTGTTCTTCAGCTATTGAATGCCGCAAATTTGAACACAATTAAATTATATAAAAGTTANCTGCAAATTTGAACACAATTAAATTATATAAAAGTTATTTTCCAGATATAAGTGTATAGGTCTTTTGAATTACAATTGGTCTAAAGAAACTATGTCTGGTGTTTGGACTTTGAGTTTCCTAACATACTGTATTAAATTTGACCCCCAAAAAACTCAAAAATTGCATCTGTTCAATTGTTTCTAGAGCAAAAATAATATTGTTTTAATTAAATATTTATATCTTTTAATATTTTGACATCTTCCGAAATAAATTATACCTTAAATAAACATGTACGTCGTCCTCTTTCGTAAAAAAAAAAAAAAGCCAAAAAACAGCACACCACGGAAGCTGTAGCAAGCACAAACCACAAACTCATTTTTCACTGACTTCTTGCAGGAAAATTGTAGGATTTTTTTATTTCAATGCCAACTTATTATCAGTGGGTTTATACATACGACATAAGAATTGTAAAAGGTTAGCGGGGCTTGGCTAGCTTCACTATTACTCCAATTGAGCAGTGAGCTGTGTGAAAGGAAGTCATGACCTCACCAAGGTGACACATAAAGGGAAGGCACCAGGCGGCTGGCTCGCTCCTCTCTGGTGGCTGAGATGCATGTGCATCATTTCTATCAGTACTGCTGCCTGGCGTTTAGCAACACCAGACCAAGGAGCACGAGCACGCACTGCTTGCCACAGTGTACTTGTAGGCTGGCAGGCAATGTATTCATTTATTAATTTATTTGTTAAAGACTTTAAGGTGCAGTTAAGGCATGGTCGCCTCATCTTACTGTGAACTCATTACACATGAAGATGACTAAACCATACATATTTAATAAAGATAAAAAAAAAGACATAAAAAAGTGTATACATTTATACAAATATACTGTACATACAACACAGAATTAAATGTACACATGTACATACAGAGAAAAGAAAAAAATTTTCACTTTAAGTGCTATAGTAGGCTAACTTTAAGGTGGCTGCCTGGCTGGAGGTATTTTGCATGTCCAATACCTAGAGGTATGGAGGCCCTAAGNGGTCGCCTCATCTTACTGTGAACTCATTACACATGAAGATGACTAAACCATACATATTTAATAAAGATAAAAAAAAGACATAAAAAAGTGTATACATTTATACAAATATACTGTACATACAAAACACAATTAAATGTACACATGTACATACAGAGAAAAGAAAACAATTTTCACTTTAAGTGCTATATTAGGCTAACTTTAAGGTGGCTGCCTGGCTGGAGGTATTTTGCATGTCCAATACCTAGAGGTATGGAGGCCCTAAGGGTACCCAGCAGGCTTATTCTGTACCGCCAATTCTAAGTTGCTTATTGAAGCTATTTGCTTTACTTCTGCTGTAGATGTAGCATTTAGTTTCTCACGTGCGATTCTGTGTGCACAAGTTTCCTTTGGATGCCAAAATTTACTTCTGCGCAAACTGTTGTCCCAAGGAAATAACTTCAGAGGTTAACAAAGCAATATATTGAAGTGTGAAATGTTCGAAAATATGTGCTGTAAAATAGATTAAGTAATTGGATTGCACAAAGTACCTTAGCAGTAATTTAAAACATCCTTATAATTGTCACAGTCCTTCAATACAGCAATACATACTTTTTTAGGGTTGATTTTAGGCATGGAATTGTTTCACAGTAGAAATTGTCTTTTCAGTTACATTTATAGATACACAGTTGTAGGTTGCTATGATTTAGACTTACAGTGTAAATATTTAACATACTATGCAATTCCAGTTTAAATTACAGAAAATTTTTTGTGGTCTGTGTTTTGCTTTCTGCTGGAAAATTCACTGTAAACAATCATTACTCCACTGCAGAAAACTGGAGTATGGTTAAATTATGGNGTCTTTTCAGTTACATTTATAGATACACAGTTGTAGGTTGCTATGATTTAGACTTACAGTGTAAATATTTAACATACCATGCAATTCCAGTTTAAATTACAGAAAATTTTTTGTGGTCTGTGTTTTGCTTTCTGCTGGAAAATTCACTGTAAACAATCATTACTCTACTGCAGAAAACTGGAGTATGGTTAAATTATGTTTTTGATGGTGTACCTAAGAATAATTTTAGATTTCCATATATTGAATTATGTTTAACAAACCGTTAACACCAGGTTTATTCTTAACCCATTCAATTCACAAAAATGGCCCTAGCCAATTTGGCATATGACAATACTGGTGTATACACTAAAATTGTATTGAATTGCTTGCAGTTCTTGTACTTGTCCATAATTATTTTGGATATGTGCAGTTTAGATTTTTGCAAATAAAATTATGTCATTCTTTGGGTGTGCAGATGTTTCATCCTTATTTCGTAAAAGGACAACCTTGAGTTCATGCCACATTCAAAATAATACTGTTGTTTAAAGGGGGAAGAAATTTTGTCTTGGAGGTTATTTTGATTAATTTTCATATTTGTTTGCTACACATTTTCCTTTATCAATATAACTCTATCTGTTTTTGTGAAGCATGAATAATTGAGAAACAAATTTGTACCTTAAAATACTACTGCTTTTGGTCAGATTCCACATTTTTATTTCAAAACATTTTAACATCAGTTTTCATTAATGGTTTTAGGTCTCAGAATGTCAAAATGGTATTTTCAGACGCACTACACTAAGACAAAAAAATGGTTTCGTGTNTAATGGTTTTAGGTCTCAGAATGTCAAAATGGTATTTTCAGACGCACTACACTAAGACAAAAAAATGGTTTCGTGTTTTGTATGTCTTTTTATTATGAAATGTAATTTCAACCTAGTATGATTCAATAACATAATATTTCCTGCCGCCTTTGTTGTCTCAAGCCAACATTTTGCACACATCCAATTTCCCTGATTACACCAAATAGTATTCAAAAACTCATCTCTGACATTGTGAATGGGTTGTTATCACCCTTTTTTCACGTGTTGCCATCCATATTTGCAGTTNGTTTTGATGGTGTACCTAAGAATAATTTTAGATTTCCATATATTGAATTATGTTTAACAAACCGTTAACACCAGGTTTATTCTTAACCCATTCAATTCACAAAAATGGCCCTAGCCAATTTGGCATATGACAATACTGGTGTATACACTAAAATTGTATTGAATTGCTTGCAGTTCTTGTACTTGTCCATAATTATTTTGGATATGTGCAGTTTAGATTTTTGCAAATAAAATTATGTCATTCTTTGGGTGTGCAGATGTTTCATCCTTATTTCGTAAAAGGACAACCTTGAGTTCATGCCACATTCAAAATAATACTGTTGTTTAAAGGGGGAAGAAATTTTGTCTTGGAGGTTATTTTGATTAATTTCATATTTGTTTGCTACACAATTTCCTTTATCAATATAACTCTATCTGTTTTTGTGAAGCATGAATAATTGAGAAACAAATTTGTACCTTAAANACAATTTCCTTTATCAATATAACTCTATCTGTTTTTGTGAAGCATGAATAATTGAGAAACAAATTTGTACCTTAAATTACTACTGCATTTGGTCAGATTCCACATTTTTATTTCAAAACATTTTAACATCCGTTTTCAGTAATGGTTTTAGGTCTCAGAATGTCAAAATGGTATTTTCAGACGCACTACACTAAGACAAAAAAATGGTTTCGTGTTTTGTATGTCTTTTTATTATGAAATGTAATTTCTACCTAGTATGATTCAATAACATAATATTTCCTGCCGCCTTTGTTGTCTCAAGCCAACATTTTGCACACATCCAATTTCCCTGATTACACCAAATAGTATTCAAAAACTCATCTCTGACATTGTGAATGGGTTGTTATCACCCTTTTTTCACGTGTTGCCATCCATATTTGCAGTTTTACATTACGTCAACCACCAATGATAAGTTATGGATACTACCTGTATATTTTCAGATCACATTAGAGAGATGACGTAAATTTGAACGAACTAAATATATGGCAACGTTATGAGTTGCAGAATTATTTTCCGGTCATCTAGGAACCACAGAGAATTTCATAAAAGAGTACAACAAGAAACGCAAGCAATCCGTCAACTTTGCGCCGCCTCCGAGACTCCTGTATATTTGCTTCAGTTTGTGCTTCACACACAGGCGCGTTAACATTAAGTGGTGCTACAGAATCACTTTCGAAGCAAACTTGAAGCAAGCACGGTTTACACATGCAGCAAACTATCGTTGGTGGTACAGAATAAGCCTGCAGGCATGCACATCATGCCTCATCATAGCCTCTAGGCACAAATTACTGAACTGTTGTACAATCTGCCAATCAATGACGTGCCTCGATGAGACACTCAGCAGTGACCATATAACTTTATGCCTTAATACTAAATGTAAAAGTGTGCTGCATTTGTCTACACTGCAAAAACACCCAGTTTAGCCATTTTCACTTGCAAAAGAACTGGCTTTGGAGATAAATGGAGAACCTGAAATTGGTATACATACCTGTAACATTTCTTAAATGCTGTTCCAAAGCAGATATCACTCAAGCATGTTTTCTGCAGATGTTCTGCACACTATTTGGTGGCTACCTTAACCCCTAAGCAGTTGCTTCGTGAGAGAAAGATAGAGAGAGAGACAGCGAGAGATAGATACAAATAGAGAGATAGAGATAGAGAGATATAGAGAGAGATATAGATATAGATAGAGAGATATATAGAAAGATAGATAGATAGATATATGTATATATAGAGATTGAGAGAGATATATAGATAGAAATATATATATAGATAGAAAGATATATATAGAGATAGATAAATATATAGATATAAAGATTAATAGATAGAGATAGATATAGGGAGATAGAGATATAGATCTAGATCTAGAGAGATATATATTATACACCTTATGGGTTCTGTGCATGTCCAGCAAAGAGCCCAAAAATTTACCTCACCTTTATGGTTCTGGGGCCTTTATAAATGCTTGTAAGGTAAGTCCCGGAGAGCACTGGTGATTTCTTCAGTATATGTGCTGATCAGGGAGTTGCACTGGGAACGAAACTCCTGGCAGTTAATCGTAATCTGGTATTACAGCATTTATAAACATGCAATAGGATGTTGATCATATTTTATNAGATAGATAAATATATAGATATAAAGATTAATAGATAGAGATAGATATAGGGATATATAGATATAGATCTAGAGAGATATATATTATACACATGGGTTCTGTGCATGTCCAGCAAAGAGCCCAAAAATTTACCTCACCTTTATGGTTCTGGGGCCTTTATAAATGCTTGTAAGGTAAGTCCTGGAGAGCACTGGTGATTTCTCCAGTATAAGTGCTGATCAGGGAGTTGCACTGGGAACAAAACTCCTGGCAGTTAATCGTAATCTGGTATTACAGCATTTATAAACATGCAATAGGATGTTGATCATATTTTATGCTATAAAATTTAAATTGGTGAATTAGTCCACGTACCTTAAAAAAACTTATACAGAACTGATTTAATTATTAGTTTGTATAGGCAAACTCAAACAGGGGAATCTCCCTTTCGTGTACGAAGTTATGTAAAACAAGAGAATAGATATTTGGAAAAATTATTTGTATACACATCTATTACAGATATGCAAATAGTACATTTCCTCAAACTGCATAATTAAAAAAAAAAATTTTATTCCTTTGAGTAGGCAGGGGAGGGCAAGTTAAACAGGTAAATTTAGTAAACATTTATATTTCTTGTTTACATTTTGGTGTTGTTATAACCTCCACTTCTTTGATATTTTTATATTAAATAATGCATGACTTGTTCAAATGAAATAACTTAATTTTTTTGTTGTGCATTATATTGTACTGCAGAACAAATTTTTATGGTTTGTCATTTTTTTTCCATATTTGTAATTGCATGCTGTACTTTGTAAGTCTGCATGTTGTATAAATGTTTGTGTGATACCTTCCTTTTAGTATTTGTATATATGTAAATAAAAAAAATTACTTTGTTTTGTCGCTTATCATGATGGCACCTTTTGCTTGTGACCATTAACCTCTGCTGCCTTTAATGATGTATACAAGCTATGTGGGTGAAGGAGTTATACAACTTTTTTGTTANGCCTTTAATGATGTATACAAGCTATGTGGGTGGAGGAGTTATACAACTTTTTTGTTACATTTTATTTTAAAATAGCACTTAATTAAATTTCTTAAAATTTTCACTTATTTTGTGAATTTCAAATTTTATTAGAATAGTAATATGTATGATTCTCCAATGTGAATGTTTGCAGAGAGCTCATAATGTTCCCATAGCAGGATGAGATTGTAGTGGTTTTATTATTATTTAGCATCTGTAAACTAAAGCTGTGAATTTTGGCAGGTCAGAGCTTGCTCGTTCAGTTCAAGAAGCACAAGAGAAACAGAAGTACGACTTGTCCAAGTGGAAATACTCGGAACTGAGGGATACTATCAATACGTCATGCGACATTGAACTTCTTGAGGTACTGCATACTTTATCTTCGGAGTTTTTTATGTCCGTATTTTGTCACCTCATTACAATAGTGTTACGACATAAAACTTATGATTTATAAAGAACTTGGAAATATTATTGATCAAAGTTTTTGGAAACTTGTTCTCCGTGTTTCCAAAATATTTTCTGTTGCTCAAATATGTTGGGCATAGTTTGGAAAAGATGTGGAAACAGAGTTATGGGAAATATTGTTCTCCAACCCTGAGGATACATTGTTTCACATCCAGATTTGATTGGGATAAAGAGAAATATTGAAATTGCACCCAGAACACCTTCAATTTCCCTTTCCAGTTCACTCACACTGCAATTTTTATAATCTTCAGAAATCATATTCCTTTAAAGTGCATTTGAAAGAAATAATTTGATGAATTGAAGAGTCTTGATTCAGTTTGGAAAATAGATCTACTCGAGACAGGCTCTGCTACTGGTCAATGCACACTACCACGTCCAGGCACACCAACATGCTTCTTGTCACCCATTTCGAATGGGTCATAGGAAACATTGTTTCCTCCTCATAAAACACATAGCCCAGTCATATTAGGGGTTTCACCTCGGAATGAAAGATAATAAGCTGTAAATTGGTATAAGCCTTTGTTTTGTCGTTCTTAATGTTGTCTCAAAAGTCACCAATGTTATCGTGTCCGCGTCTTAAGATATTGAAGGTCAAAGGTCATAAAAATCGGTTTTTCGCGAATATCTCGCTTTTTATTGCTTAAATAAGATTTGCACTTATTATAAAAGTTGTAGAATATAAAATTCTCTACAACTTCTGTTTGAACTTTTTTTTCATACGATCAACCGTTTCTGCGGTAGACCGCAAAGAGTGCGCCGCGCACAGTCATATATGGTCTAATGCAAGGTCAAGCGTGAGTTACGGTTATCAGTACGTTGGATAAAGTTAATTATTTACTAAAAAAGTATAATTATTAAACAATGCCCATTATTTATGTACTAATTATAAATTATTTATATTTAATTAAAATAAGTGACTTAATTATTTATATTTAACTATAGTATATTAATAATTCTGGAATGTATATTTTAGTTATATTTTAATTTAAAAAGCCAGTAAGGGAGTATATTTTATACATATATTTATTTATCATTAAATATAGCTTATTATACATTTATTGAAATGTGAGTTCAAATATTAA
>NQII01000361.1:426972-455581 GCA_002778355.1 Clitarchus hookeri | reverse complement strand
CCGCAGAAACGGTTGATCGTATGAAAAAAAAGTTCAATCAAAAGTTGTAGAGAATTTTATATTCTACAACTTTTATAATAAGTGGAAATCTTATTTGAGCAATAAAAAGCGAGATATTCGCGAAAAACCGATTTTTATGACCTTTGACCTTCAATATCTTAAGACGCGGACACGATAACATTGGTGACTTTTGAGACAACATTAAGAACGACAAAACAAAGGCTTATACCAATTTACAGCTTATTATCTTTCATTCCGAGGTTGACCCCTTTTTTTACCTAATATGACTGGGCTAACAAAGGAAACATGGAAACAGATTTGCAAACAGTTGGCTAGCATATAAAGTTTCCTGAAATTGTTTCCAAGTGCATACAATACTACTCATAAGGATTAACACTGTTGCATGAAGTGCTGCAGTCCAACACATGATCATATTGAATTATCCTGAATAAAAGTTTAAGTATTAGTATTAGAGTCCTGACACTCCTGACACACTTTCTGTAGAACATTCTGTGTTGCAAATTGATGCCAAATCGGCAACACTTTGACATGGTAGTAAAGCTCTTTTAGATGATTGGCAAAACTGTGTAATCACTGCAATTTTTACCCGTGTAACAACTGTACACCTCTGTGATGCATCAAGACAAATAAGTAGAGTCAATGAAATTTGAAAACTTGATACTGTTGATGAAGTATTATTGTGGCATAAAAAAAGCTGGGGTTTTTCTTTGTTTCTCAGGTTGTTGTGCACAACTTTGTTATATTGCCCATATTATATTTAATGTAAATTTTTTTCTATTGAAAAGTTAAGGATAGGTGAGCTTTGAGGTGAGAAGGAAGCAGAGATTTTGTTTTTATACTGTAAGTAATGTTTAGTAAACTTACTGTACAATGACTTAAAGAAAGGGGATATTGTGTTAAAGGGGCTGGGAGTTTGTTTACGTAGTGTTGGGCAGAAATCAGTAGAGTATATAATTGTGGTTTATTGAGCATTTAGCTAGAGTCTGAGAGATTATTAATATTGGCATAAATGTTGACGCATGACGTCTGGTGACTGACGACGTCGTCACGGTCGGGCAAGGTTTTAGTGTGTCGGTCAGAGACACGGGCGATATGACTGGGCTGATTCTGATTTTATTGGCTGCTAACCAGACCCCGGCTGGTATAATGTAATGACGCAGTATTATTAATTTTCGGAATACGCGGTTCATTTTATTTCGTTTACCGGATTTCGTAATATTTTATCGGGATTCAAAATTAAAGCCGTGGTAGTTTGTTTATCGTGCATCCGTTTGCCGTTTTGAAAGTCGTAGTTTTCAGTAAGCGTCATCATTAGATTAGAAACTTTCTGACTGCGTCATCAGGTTTTGTTCGAGAAGTTTGATTATCTTTAACTGATAGCGCAGTTAAGTGGGCTACGCAGTTTCGGATAGCGTGGGAAGAGCGTGGCGACACACACTAAGCCCATATTTGGTAACGGTTGGTGGCACCCTGGGGCGAGAAAAGGGAGGTAGAGCAAAGTAATATACAGAGTGCCGCCCACCCATGAGGCAGATAACTGACAACGGCCGAGCAATTGACATTCGGTGCCGAGGCTGCGTCGGGCGTGGCACATAGCCCCCACACTGGCAACTTAATCCTACTCATTATTTCTCCACCGGTGTGGGAGGTCGCGGTATCTGTTTTTCTTTCGGCAATGAGAATTCTCAATAAGTAAATCAATTAACCACTGTGGCGCAGCTCTGTTCTTTTCCGTTTAGCTGTGAACCTGTTCGTACTCGGCATATCTGAAGATCGTATGTGAACTGTTCAATTGATTAATAAATACAAGTACAGAATAAATAAACCGGAACTTGACTTCTTTATTTAATATTTAATTGGCGCCTTTTTTTTTTAAAGAGTTTCATGTTGCTACTACTGAGCTAACCGAGTGGTGACTTCCATACGGCAATAACAGCGTGGTGCATCGTTACAAATATGGCGGTTTGAACAACGCTGGAACATTACAATTATGACGACCCACACGTGGACAACATTACAAATATGGCGGCCCGAACACGAGGNCAGAATAAATAAACCGGAACTTGACTTCTTTATTTAATATTTAATTGGCGCCTTTTTTTTTTTAAAGAGTTTCATGTTGCTACCACTGAGCTAACCGAGTGGTGACTTCCATAAGGCAATAACAGCGTGNTTTTTTTTTTAAAGAGTTTCATGTTGCTACCACTGAGCTAACCGAGTGGTGACTTCCATAAGGCAATAACAGCGTGGTGCATCGTTACAAATATGGCGGTTTCAACAACGCTGGAACATTACAATTATGACGACCCACACGTGGACAACATTACAATTATGGCGGCCCGAACACGAGGCATGCCACATTACAATATAAGCTGGGGCGCGTGGTGTGACGGCACGGCACAAAGTCTGGTGTGGGCTTAACTGTCCTTCGTACTACTGGTTTGCACACAGCCACTGGTTTACCTGTATTGGGCATGGCCTCTGGGGTAGCTCCTGACTCAGCCACTGTCACTGCTGGTGCCAGCTCGAACTCATGCCCAGTCCGTGGGCGAAGGTGGTTCTGCGGCTGGCAGTGCTGGTGGGTGCCAGCAGAGTACTGCTGGTCCTGTTGGGTCAGAACCAAGGATTGTCTATTCCCTGCGGTACTGGAAGTCCTGGGCGGAATCTCTTGACGATGGGATGTGGCTCGCCAACTGTCTTGTGGGGTGGTTGAAAGAGGGAGCTGGAGGGAACTGGGGTTTGGTCCAAAAGGGGTCACGCCTCCAGAACCAGTCTTATCACTCCTTCTGGCAAAAAAAACGTGGTGGATGGAGAAAATTGGCTGGGCTTGCTGACTAGCCGCCTTGTGGATTGAGTTTCTAATGGTTGTGGCTCTACCGTACGTATGCACCAGGTATCTTGCTGTATCTGATCCACAGTATCGGTGGCCATCTAATGGGTGTATTTGAGATGTACATGCGCCCGGTTAAGGGAGCCTACAGTCCTACTCTAGGTTCGGCAAAGAGGGTTTCAAATAACGCTGTCTCCTGCNACTGTCTTGTGGGGTGGTTGAAAGAGGGAGCTGGAGGGAACTGGGGTTTGGTCCAAAAGGGGTCACACCTCCAGAACCAGTCTTATCACTCCTTCTGGCAAAAAAAAACGTGGTGGATGGAGAAAATTGGCTGGGCTTGCTGACTAGCTGCCTTGTGGATTGAGTTTCTAATGGTTGTGGCTCTACCGTACGTATGCACCAGGTACCTTGCTGTATCTGATCCACAGTATCGGTGGCCATCTAATGGGTGTATTTGAGACGTATATGCGCCCGGTTAAGGGAGCCTACAGTCCTACTCTAGGTTCGGCAAAGAGGGTTTCAAATAACGCTGTCTCCTGCTTTTCCTTGGTGGGCCGACGTCTACTTGGGATTAAAGTCACAGTCACCCTAGAAATAAATACTCGGAGGTTAGGTATGAACACGTATTTATTTCCATGAGGAATAGACACGGTAATACTAACTCCTAACTAAAATTAACTTAAACAGAAGTAAACTACGGTAATACCAGGTGAAGGGACCTGGGTCTAAACTAGACAAGAGCAGATGTGGCTAGATAGCTATAATACTAACTGACCCTAACTAACTCTAATGCTGTTGTCCAGAAGGGACTCAGGTGTCACTACCAGAGGGGTAGTGAGTGTTAAGGGGGATTAAGACTTCTTTGGGGGTTGAAGGTCAGGAAGATCTCCTGAAGAGCGGAGGTCCTTCGTGAGGAAGGTGGTTGTAGCAGAGAGCTCCAGGACACTAGGTGGTGGAGGCGAGCTGCTGAGAATCAACTGATGTTTCTGGGCCGTGCACTTACCTATATGGACGGCTGACTGTGGGCCCTTTGGCTCGTCGGGTATCTTCGTGCTGGAACTCCTCCCTTTGCGGCAAGGGCTGCCATCTCTCGTGGGAGACTGGGAGCAAGCTTCCCTGCTATGTGGGGTTGCGTCTGCTGTGTGAGCTCAAGCGCAGTGCTAGGCTGCTTGGCTGACTTCTATCACACGTAGGGGGGTGGCGTGACGTCTGACACAAAGGTGAAGACTGTTACGACTGCCGTGTCCGTGGGTGCCCCATGCCTAGAGGTGTGCTGATAGGCTCTGGTAGCAAGTTGTCCAGGGTTCAAAACCCCGCCTGGGGTGACGTGATGGTACGTGAAGATTAGGCAAATTGGTTCACTAGTTGGTGGTACATGGAAGTATGAGAGTGAAGATANGTGACGTGATGGTACGTGAAGATTAGGCAAATTGGTTCACTAGTTGGTGGTACATGGAAGTATGAGAGTGAAGATACAAAATTACTGTATACACAGTTCTCTTCATATAAAGAGAAATTGCTTATCTTTAATAGTAATTTTTTTAAGGTAATCTACACGACACTTTCAACTTGAATGTATACGTCTTTACTGGTTGGTAAGCTCTCTGCATACCTTAATGTATGTGATAATTATTATAAATTTCTTACTAATTGTTGGGAAAATATTTTCCTGTGAATTTGATTAAAGTAGTCATGATAAGTGTTGTACGGATATGTGTGTTTTAGAGAATAAGATACACTACATTGCTAAACGTTATTGGACAGCCCATCTCTCCCATTGAACATACCCAATAGAACATTATGTAAGAGTTTTGTAAATGCTTGAACACCACATAATGAGTCAATGAAGAGAGTTGTGTACATTTGAAAAATGTGTGACTGTAGGACCAGATAAATTTAGGCATTTGATCAGAGGGATTTCTCGGCAGTTAAAACTTGTCTCTATTCACTGTTAGTGATGCATATCATTGTGAAGTGGAAATTTCATGGAAGTACTGACCCAAACAATTACTCTGTTAGGTCCAAGAAACTGTTTAATCAGGACTTACAAACTCTGAAGCCTGTTGTGCAAATCAATCGTCGGGTAACGACAAAGACAATTGCAGACGACTTCCTTCGTAGCTCTTGTACAAAGGAGGCTGTGGTGGCTGAGCGGTGAGACTGCTCGCCTCCCACCAAGGCGGACCGGGTTCAATCCCCGGCCGGGTACACTCCCAGATTTTCACAAGTGGGAATCGCGCCGGACGATGCTGCTGGTTGGCGGGTTTTCTTGGGGATCTCCTGTTTCCCCTGCTCTTGCATTCTGACACTTCTCCATTCTCACCTCATTTCACCCTCATCGGTTCTCAAGACCTCATTGTTAAGAGCTTCCCAAATCTCTCAACTCAACTCTTTTACAAAGTCTAGTAATTGTACTCTCCGCCAGATGACAGCACATGGTTTTCATGATCATATTGTTGCCAGGAAGTCACTGATCATGCACAAATGTCCAGTGTTGTTTCTAGTGGTGCAAACACCATCATTATTAGACTCTGGAGCAGTGGAAGATAATCTTGTGGAGTGATAGTGATAGTGATGTATGTGGTGGATGCGTGGGGAATGGGAATGGTATTTAACCCAGCATTGGTCGTGCCCCTCCGTGAGAGACAGTTGGTCGCGCGTCAGCATTTCCCTCGCATCTCAGTTTTAGTCATTTCTATTAGTTATAATCTGCATTATTTATGGTTTTTTAAGGGTTTTTTATTTAAAACAAATGCATCAATAAATCATTCACCCATTTAATGTATTTTATTCAATAAAATTGTGAAATTATTATTAATGTATTGGAAACAAATGAATAAAAACAACACAAAACTTTATTAACACAATACANCTATTTAATATATTTTATTCAATAAAAGTTTGAAATTATTATTAATGTATTGGAAAAAATGAATAAAACCAACAACAAAACTTTATTAACACAATAAAATTAATTATTAACCGAAATTAATAATAGATTATTTAGAGAACAGTAGGGATTACTCTTTTGTTTGTATATAAGCCTTAAAAAGTAATAACAAAAATGCAAATTAAATCTTTATTACAAGAAATGGTATAGATTCTCTTATGTTAGTATTATTAAAAAAAATACTGTTTCATTCATAATCAAATAAAAATAGAAATATGAATATTTTTACAAATAATTTATTACTTTTTCTGATTCTAATTCGCTAACATTTCAAATGCAATTAGGGCAAGTAAATTGACAACGTTCATTATAAATAGGTATTTTGCAGATTATACAACTTTTTTTGTTTTTCTATTTTTTCTTCTTGGGCAGATACTACAAATTCCTTCTGCTGAATCTTCTCTCCGCCGTTTTTGATGGGATTCATTTTCGCCTACCATTTTCTGATTGAGACTGGTGATCCTCATGTTCACTAGGTCTATCAGATTCGTTTTCAAGGTCATGATGTTGAATTACTTCATTTTCTTCAATTGGAGCATTGGAAATTTGACCTCCGGTACTGCTTTGTCCAACCTCAAGTAGCCATGAATAACTACTAAAACCGAAAAATCCCACTTTATTCAAAAATATAACCTAAACTTTACCTATGAACCCTAAAAGAAAAATATGTACTTACAGTCATTCCTTTCTTCAGCTAAATTCTTTAAAAGTTGTAAAATTTTCTCTGCACGACTCATTTTTCAGCGCAAAAAAACTAACTCGCACTTCATTCAAACAATCACAATGAAGGGTGAAAGAATACTGACATCTGGGAGACAACTAGGCGAATGGGAGGCAGGCCCGTACATGCCTTGTCCTGTCAGACGGCTGGCCGGCGCCAGTGACGCGAGTGGTCGCGCCGTGAGCATTTCCCTCACACTCCCGCTTTTGTGTACAAAATCATTTTTATCATGAGAATGTTTTTTTCAAATAATAATTTATTAAATTGTATTTATACATAAAGAACAAATAGAAAAAATGTCGGAGGGAAATATAAAAAAATTACGTCCAATACACACTTTTTTCGGGAAGTGTGAGGGAAATGCTCACGGCGCGACCAACGCCGGGTGAAGTGTGGTGTCCACTATGAAATTTGGTGGTGATAGGGTAACGGGTTGGGGGTATTTTTCTTGATTTGGGTCATTAGTTTGTCTATGAATTGATGTTCTGGCATGAGGCTAGGTATTTTGGACTAAAAGAAGATTCACACAGTGTGGTGGAGTAGACTCTTTCCTGTATCAGCATGATGAATCTTCTGTTCATAAAGCAGGATCAGTTGCTTTGTAGATTGAAAATCCAGCTGCTTAACTGGCCTAATCAAAGCCCTGACTTAAATACAATAAAATGACTTTGGGATGAGATGGATCATCTTTTATGTGGGAGACCCATTTGACCAACAGACAAACATCAAATATTCACCATGCTGCATGAAGAATAGAAACAAGTTCCATCAGCTGTGTACCATATTTTAGCGGAGGGACGAGGGAACACTTTTTAGGATTAACATTTTAATTACAGTAAAGGGAGGTCTAACCTTCCTTTAGTTACGCAGCTGGCACCTTTGAAACCAACAGTAAAGGGTATCTTAATGACTTTTGGCCATGCAGTGTATTTGCAACTATAACAAAATATTTTTGGTTTTTGTATTTGTAAACCTTAATCTATATTATGTATGAGGAATAGTTGTAAAATTTGTACTTAAATTATGAGTAAAACAAGGTGCATATCAAATTGTTTCCACCTTGATTTTCTAGCCAACCTATGTCAATGTTGCATAATCGCTTGCTATGCCATTTTGAGTAACATAAAGTTTTGTTAGCTAACTGAAATTTTTTGGATGGCAGGCATGTAGGATTGAATTTCATCGTCGTCTGAAAGTGTACCATGCATGGAAAGCCAAGAATCGGAGGAGGACAACAATGGATGAAAATGAACGAGCACCACGCTCTATTATGGATGCAGGTAATTGCAGATAATGTGAAATATTGTATGTGACATTGCACATTTTTTGTGGTTATCTGTGATCAAGCCCTTTTTTGTAGGCTACTCTTAGTGTGTTGTTGTCATCTTTTAATTCACGTAAGTTGGCAATAGTTTTTTTTTTGTGTGTGATAAATAATGTTGTCATGGTTCCCGCCGAATTAAATGGAATATTCATGAAGTTTTTCTTGTTCTCTATCCACATAAACTAACAGGTTATGGGTCCAGGTCGCTAGATACTGGATAGAAGTAGAAAAATGTGTGGAAAAAAAACTTGCGAAATGTGTATATGACGACGACAATTGTGAAAGTACACATGGCATGTGCAGTTAGCTGATGAATATAAAATCCTGAAGGGGAATGGGGGACAATTATTTTTTGTGGTCTTTACGAGCCAAAGCCGTGCTTGTGTTGAAAAAACTCTAGTGTCATTATGCCAAGTTATGGTGACAAACATGGAAATGCCTTAGTATCTCTAAGTGCATCTCAAGAATCCACAAACGACTTTGTGCTTGCATTCTTAATACTTGTTGTTGGTGGCGAGTTTGTTGAAGATCTCTGTTCTCGGGAATTTGAAAACGGCAAAAGAAGCCTGGGCAGTTTTTGAGGTTTTTCACACAAGATTCAGTTTGTACCATACTATTAAGCTTGTTTTTGGAATATGTGAATTCCTGGAAAGATGACATAACTATTCCAAAATACTTNTTTGTACCATACTATTAAGCTTGTTTTTGGAATATGTGAATTCCTGGAAAGATGACATAACTATTCCAAAATACTTGTCAACAATAGGAGAATTTGCAAGAAAAATCCAAACAGGTGAGATTGAATTTACAGACAAGCAGAAAGCAGTAAACCTTACAGGTTTACCATTTAACAAAATAAAAAGGGTTTGTCAGNGATTGAATTTACAGACAAGCAGAAAGCAGTAAACCTTACAGGTTTACCATTTAACAAAATAAGAAGGGTTTGTCAGAAGTATTGAAAGAGAAGGTGATAAAAGTGTTCTGTCTACATAAGTAAAAAGACAAAGCATAAAAATGCATTGAAATCAAAGCATGGTGAATGATTAACATACAAGTTGAACTACAAACAGAAGAACGTTAGGTATCCAGACAAAGTAAACCAGCCGAAGAATGTTGTGTTTTTTACCTGTAATGAGGTTAGTCACATTTCAAAAAGCTATCTTAGAGTTTTGAAAATTGAACAAGGGCACTTNTGTTTTTTACCTGTAATGAGGTTAGTCACATTTCAAAAAGCTATCTTAGAGTTTTGAAAATTGAACAAGGGCACTTCAAGTCTAGGAATCAAAGTGAACACTCAAATGAGCTGAAGAAAGGGTCAGCCACACTAACAAATTACATGGCGTTAAAAGTTGTTAATGGGAAAAGTAAAGCGTCCCATCGCAAATGAAACGGAAGCCGTTCATCTCGGTGGTTTGTGGACAATGCTGCGTCTCATCACATGACACCTTGTAGGGAAATTTTCAAGACTTTTGAAAAGGCAACTGGAAGTGTGTCTCAGGCTGATGACTCACCTTTTAACCTTGAAGGATGTGCTATTATTGAAGTTAAATTGTAGGACATACACAGTGGTTGGACTCTAGTTTTTCTGATGTATTGTACATTCCAGGCATGAGTGACAATCTGCTGTTTGGTCGACAACTTGATAAAAAAGGAATGATGTTATTGATCAAAAATGGCTGTATGTGTGCAATGAATAAGCTTGGTCATGAGGTATTAACAGCCTTTGCAGAGGATGGTAGAAGTGAAATGTATGTCATTGTAGCTGCAACATCAAGTCCCCAAAAATCTATAGAAACTGTAAAGAAAAGTGAAGCTACACTGTGGCATAGAAGATTTGGTCACATGCAAAAGCTGCCAGACAATGAGGTGATGAAGAATGGAGCTAAAGAAATCTGTGACAAGTGGTGCATTATATGAAAAAGGAAGAGACATCCTTTCCCTGTAAGTGGAAATCGAGCCAATAATGTACAGTGATATGGTATGTCAGATACAACCAGAGTCTATTGGCAGTGCAAATAATTTTGTTGCTTTTACAGATGATTATTCTAGGTGTACACAAGTTGTACCGATCAAGAGAAAAAGTGATGTTTTTGAGAAATTCAAAAGTTTTAAGTGTCGGGCAGAATTATTTCAGGAGAGGAAAATCAAAACTCTACAAACTGATGGTGGTGGAGAATACTGCAGTAAAGGGTTCAAGGAGTACTTGAGAGAATCAGGTACGTATTCAGCACAGAATGTCTGCACCTTACACTCCTCAGCAGAATGGTAGGTCTAAAGTAGTCTGAGAATATTGTTCAGGTGTTTTTATTACAGTCAGGTCTGCCTGCTAAATTTTGGGGAGAGGCCCTTAACACTGCATACAACCTCAAGAACCTATGTCCTTCCATTGCTCTGAATGGTGTAATTCCTTTTGAACTGTGGTTCAACAAGAAGCTGAATGAAAGAGATTTCAAGTGATTGAAGGTTGTCTTTCATGTGGTATGCAAGCTTGATGAGAGCGCTAAGAAAGTAATTTTCTTTGGGTACGGACAAAACATGAAAGTTTACTGTCTGTGGGACTTGGATGAACAGAATATCTGTCTGTCCAGAGATGTAATTTTAGAAGAAGCTGTATTTCCATTTACGTCAAATTCCAGCTTCATGAATCCTGTGGAACAGGAAGCAGAGGAAGTGGTGTTCTCAGTTCCAGAAGTAGTAGTCTTAATGCCAGCAGATGTGGAAGCTGAAACTTAAGACTATGAAAAGAAGCCTCAGGAAACAGTTAGGCCACAACCAATTTAAAGCTTCTCCAGTAAGAAAATCTTATAAAAACAAGGAACCGAAGACTTATAGGTGTTGTGGTGCTATGTTTGCTTGATACTGGATGATCCAAGAACTGTTGAAGAAGCATTGACAAGACTTGATGCCAAGAAATGGATGGAAGCAATGAAGACAGGAATGAAGAAACTGAGCACAAATGATAGCTGGAAACTTGTCAAGAGGCCACAGAACAGAAATGTTATGGGTGCAAAATATATTTTCAAAATAAAAGAAAATGAAAATGGAGATGTTGATAGGTACAATGCATGACTTGTAGCTCAAGGTTACAGTCAGATTACTTGTCTTGAGTATGATGGAACCTACAGCCCTGTTTTTAGAAAGGAAACAGTTTGGTTGTTAATGGCGGTGTCAGTTGAGAAGGGTTGGAATAAAGAGAACAGGGATGTGACATCTGCCTGTCTGCACAGTCCAATAAAAGAAGATGTATTCAACGCCAAGCATTTGAAGAAGGTTCAAGAGATGAGTGCATATGGCAGCTGCAGCAGAACCTTTATGGACTGCACCAAGCTGGGCATGACTGGAATAAATTCCAAAATACGCATCTAAAAAATTCTGACATTTTTCATTCTGAAAATGTTTCATGCATCTATTTTGATCTAAAAGGAGAGCTCATTGTAGGGGTGTATGTAGATGACTTGCCAGTGTGGAGAGAGATGAGTAAAATTGACAACTTGTGAAAATATCTGGAAGGTGCAATGGAAATTAGGTCACTTGTGTCAGACATATCTCTTGTCGACGCGAATCAACAGGTCTAAAGACTGAATACTAGAAATAGACCAACAGAGTTATACAAAGGAATTATTACAAGAATTCGGAATGGAAAATGCAGTGGGGTTGACAGCACTGTTGGTGATTAAACCACTCGAAGGCGAAACTGCCGTAATTTTCCCTGAGAATATCTATTGATGAACAACTGGTAGCCTAATTGTACTAGGCCAGATCTCTCTCATGCAGTAAGTAGACAATATCAGGATAATAACAAATCCACTGTTGAACATTGGAAGGAGGTGCAGCACATGCTTCGCTATTTGAAACATACAGAAAATTATTACCTTACTTAGGAGAAACAGAGGAAGCCAGTAGAAGTGTATGTGGATGCTGACTGGGGTGGAGATTCCAGTGATATAAAGTCCTACAGTGGACTCCTCATACAACTCGCTGGAGGAGCAGTGGTATGGGCATCTAGGAAGCAAGACAGTCGCTCATTCAACAGTGGAAGCAGAGTCTACTTCACTATCTGAGGGACTTCAAGAAGTGATCGGGGTAAAAAGTTTGAGTTAAACCTAAGGGATTTTTTTAGTCAACCGTGTAATGTTTATGTAGACAATCAAGGAGTAATTTTCCTTGCAATCTACAGAATGACATCAAGAAGATCTTAACACATACATGAAATACCACTTCATCAGAGAGAAGGTGGAGAATGGAGAAGTGGGTTTTAAATATTTCAATACACCGTGCGACCTAACTGACATTCTCACCAAACCACTAGCAGGGAGAAAAGCCAATGTTTTTTCAGAAAAGATTGGACTGACTGAAAGAATGATTTGTTTCTGTTTGTGTAGGTTTATTGAGGGCTTTAATTTGAACATCATAATTAGTAAGTTTTTTTTTTTTTCTTTTTTTTTTATCCAGGATTGATAATGCCGATCTGGTAGTTTTAGCACTTATGTTTATATAGTGTTGTGTACAGATTTGTGATTTCATTGCTCTGTTATTCTGTAACTTGTAGCAGAAATTTATTCAGTGAAATGGGATNTCATTGCTCTGTTATTCTGTAACTTGTAGCAGAAATTTATTCAGTGAAATGGGATAACAATGCACAACTAAGGGAAGTATGAAATATTGTATGTTGTGTTGCACATTGTTTTGTGGTCATCTGTGATGAAGCCTTCTTTGTAGGCTAGTGTTGGTATGTTGTAGTCTTCCTTTAATTCACGTAAGTTGACAATAGGTTTTCGTGTATAATAAATAATGTCATGGTTCCCACCGAATTAAACTGAATATCAATGAAGTTTTTTTTTCTCTGCTCACTTAAATAAACAGATGAGTGCTCTGAATTTGAAGTAAAATGAGACCTGGTAGTAGCAGGTAAACTTGACAAAATTAGCTGAAATGTGGTATTCTGGAGCAGTGTTCATTGCAGGATTGTTATTGGACTACTGTACTTTTCACTAATATCCAGTGAGCACAAAATCAACATAAAAAGTTTAACTATTTTATGTTATTTATCATGAAAGCTAGTCTATAGAAAGAAAATGGGTATATAATTGAATGAATAAATGAATGAAATGTGCAGGCAAAGTAGGTGGGTGGATGAATTAAAGAGAATGAATTTTGTCAGTTAGTAGTTTACATCTGTTTCCAAGTGAAAACACAGATTGCAGGTGCAAAAAATACGTAATCACTTTGGCTCTTTGACTTTGAAAAACAAAAATGAACAATTAAAAATATCTTTTATAAACATTTACAGTACAATAGAGCACCCCTTAACCGGAATTCCCTCAGACGGAACTCCCCATATCCGGAACTAATTTTCTAAAAAAATTCAAACGTCGCAAAGTTGTGCCATAACTTTCCCGCGCTCGCGAGGTCTTTCGTTGCTCACACCAGACTGTTCATGCCTGCAAGCTGGTAAACAAGCTGCACGATGAGGAGATAGCCAGCCCAAGTGGCACAGCTGCATAATGACACACAAGGGACAGTGACTAATGGCAATGTGCGATACATGCCGTTGGTTTTGGCGGTGTTTGTTCTAATGTGTTAGTAAGTGTAAATATACTGTATTTTGGTATCTCTAGACCACACCAGAAGTTTTTGATGAAAAATTACTATGGATAATTAATATGTCAAGTATAGGCCGCACTGAATTTTTGTATTCCCGTAAATATTGTCAGGCCTCATCGTTCTAGTGCAGCAACAGCAAACTATGCCAACGTTAAACTAATTAATTTGCAGTCGAGTGTTATCTTTGCCGCGCCGCCTGGCCTCCACCTGCTGAAAAGTGGCAACAGCGCAGTATTCCGCATAAATAAAACTTTTGTATATAAGTCAAAATGCCTCAACATGGCGTTTGAATTGCAGACCATGTGCGCCGTGCACAGCCTGCCTGCTCGTCCGGCTGTTGCCGGGCAGGCAATGGTATGGTGCANGAATTGCAGACCATGTGCGCCGTGCACAGCCTGCCTGCTCGTCCGGCTGTTGCCGGGCAGGCAATGGTATGGTGCATGTGTTCCTGCGGCATAACACACACACAGCTACTGCTGGCTGTCTCATTCTGCCAGAGAGAGAGAGAGAGAAAGAAAGAGAGTGTGTGCCAAACAATAGAGGGGGAAGTAGGGAGAAAGAAAAGAAAGGGTGCAAGTAAGCTTGGCTGGTGCTGGGTGATTGAGGTTTTGGTCGAGGGAAGGGGGTGGAGGTGAAAAGGAAGGACGCCAATTGAGAGGTAGAAAGAAAAAAGAGAAAGGAAATGCGCCAGCTGGATGGCTGGAGGTAATACAAAGTAGAACTGTCTAGGACAGGCAGGCAAAAGTATGGTGTGACCCATACACCTTTAAACACTACTGATAAGCTATTCATTTGTTATTACTTTTTTTGACTTCCTTAGAAACTAAGTTAAAAAATTAGTGTGTACTGTATGTTGACAAATTTCTGAACATGGTTTAGGGGGAAAAATTTTTTTTATGCCAATATCTCGTAAATAAGTTGTAACCCACTTTTTGTCATTTTTTTTGTAAAAATGTGCAGCATATACACACTGAAGTACCGTACTTTGTGAACTTTGTCTATAATATGTTGGTCCCGCTCTTGTAAATATATACTGTGCCATCGTGCCATGCAGTAAGGGAAAGACTATCCACGGAATTGACTATACTTCGGGAAGTTTTATCAGATGCAAGTCAACACAAACAGCAACATGATGTCACCGCTGCTGCCCTATGTTATCTCCAGTCCTCCGCTTACTCACGCAGACATGCGCGCTATGCGATAAGAACCCCGCTAGCAGGTTTGGAATGAAGGTCATTAATGCAGCGCCGGGAGTTTTATGACTCACATTTTCATAAACAGTATGTAGTGTTTTTTAAAATGGTTTTTGTAACTTTAAGGATAATATTAATAATTTACACTTATCGATTTCTTAAGTTAAAATTATGTGCTACATATACACGAGTTCAGATTAAAAATGTGTTACTTTTCACACCATCCCATCCTCATTTCCCATAACGGAATTTTCCGACAACCTGAATAGCCCTTCCCCCGACGATTTTGGTTAAGGGGTTCTCTACTGTACTACCATTTTGTGCCATTGATTGTAAACATGTTGGACTTATTTGCAATAGAGCAATAAAAATTGTTAAAACATTTTTAAATTAAATGCAGAATATTTATTTTTGTTTAACAGTTTTTAAATTGTGCATTGTGATCCAGATTATAAAACTTCTTGATAGCTATTAATTCTCAAAAGTGTGTGTACTGTGTATGTTTCATTGATCCATATTTTCATCAGTTGATAGTCAAAGAAAAGGTTTGTTGAAATNGAATTGCAGACCATGTGCGCCGTGCACAGCCTGCCTGCTCGTCCGGCTGTTGCCGGGCAGGCAATGGTATGGTGCACGTGTTCCTGCGGCATAACACACACACAGCTACTGCTGGCTGTCTCATTCTGCCAGAGAGAGAGAGAGAGAGAGAGAAAGAGAGAGTGTGCCAAACAATAGAGGGGGAAGTAGGGAGAAAGAAAAGAAAGGGAGCAAGTAAGCTTGGCTGGTGCTGGGTGATTGAGGTTTTGGTCGAGGGAAGGGGGTGGAGGTGAAAAGGAAGGACGCCAATTGAGAGGTAGAAAGAAAAAAGAGAAAGGAAATGCGCCAGCTGGATGGCTGGAGGTAATACAAAGTAGAACTGTCGAGGACAGGCAGGCAAAAGTATGGTGTGACCCATACACCTTTAAACACTACTGATAAGCTATTCATTTGTTATTACTTTTTTTGACTTCCTTAGAAACTAAGTTAAAAAATTAGTGTGTACTGTATGTTGACAAATTTCTGAACATGGTTTAGGGGGAAAATTTTTTTTTATGCCAATATCTCGTAAATAAGTTGTAACCCACTTTTTGTCATTTTTTTTGTAAAAATGTGCAGCATATACACACTGAAGTACCGTACTTTGTGAACTTTGTCTATAATATGTTGGTCCCGCTCTTGTAAATATATACTGTGCCATCGTGCCATGCAGTAAGGGAAAGACTATCCACGGAATTGACTATACTTCGGGAAGTTTTATCAGATGCACATCAACACAAACAGCAACATGATGTCACCGCTGCTGCCCTATGTTATCTCCAGTCCTCCGCTTACTCACGCAGACATGCGCGCTATGCGATAAGAACCCCGCTAGCAGGTTTGGAATGAAGGTCATTAATGCAGCGCCGGGAGTTTTATGACTCACATTTTCATAAACAGTATGTAGTGTTTTTTAAAATGGTTTTTGTAACTTTAAGGATAATATTAATAATTTACACTTATCGATTTCTTAAGTTAAAATTATGTGCTACATATACACGAGTTCAGATTAAAAATGTGTTACTTTTCACACCATCCCATCCTCATTTCCCATAACGGAATTTTCCGACAACCTGAATAGCCCTTCCCCCGACGATTTTGGTTAAGGGGTGCTCTACTGTACTACCATTTTGTGCCATTGATTGTAAACATGTTGGACTTATTTGCAATAGAGCAATAAAAATTGTTAAAACATTTTTAAATTAAATGCAGAATATTTATTTTTGTTTAACAGTTTTTAAATTGTGCATTGTGATGCAGATTATAAAACTTCTTGATAGCTATTAATTCTCAATAAGTGTGTGTACTGTGTATGTTTCATTGATCCATATTTTCATCAGTTGATAGTCAAAGAAAAGGTTTGTTGAAATTNAAGTGTGTGTACTGTGTATGTTTCATTGATCCATATTTTCATCAGTTGATAGTCAAAGAAAAGGTTTGTTGAAATTTAATTTTGGTCTTTCATGAACATCTCCACAATAATGAAGGGTACTGTAACACATTTTTATTTTTAGTTTATTAATAAGCTAGATGTTAGAACTTGGCAAAGGTTACTTTTATTGATCTTAATTTCAGCAATTGGGGAAATTACTTGAGTAATTCATTACTCCATTTTGACAACCAAATTTAATCAAATTACTTCCTTAAAATAACACAAAAATTACACCCATTATATGTATTTCACTTTATTTTGACCACACTTTGGCACAAATATGATTAGACTAGAAAATGTTTGGTAACATGTAACTTTAGCGTCATAGCCATGCATTCTCTTTTCACTAGTAAGCTGCACATCATTTCTTAATTTACACTGTTAAAATGACAAAACCAGTTTTATAGTGCTTATTTAAAACTTTTACAAATGCTTATTCACATACACATAAAATAAGATATTATGCCAGAACTACTTTAATTCTCTTACTCTTGAAATTTTACAGCAACCTGCAATTTTACTTTAATAAAGAATAAACATAAAATTTTTTAAAAACCTAACTGAGTCCAATGAAACTCAAGTGCTAATCACACCAACATATTAATACAAAGATTCTTACAAAACTCCAGCACATAAAAAAACATTTAAATTGTAACTATAACACGTTTACTCTACTGACTCTCTTCAATATCTGCATATCACTCATCCCACATGGCAAATCCAAACACACATGTCAATATAATTTTATTCTAAAAACAAATTACCAGCAGAAATATTTTTCAACACATTCTTCAAAAATTGATTATTAACAATGAGAGAACTTGATGCTTTATTCTTCTTCAACAGGGAAAGCAACTTGACTTTTGTTAATTTTCAAAGTCCCATAACTGAGTCGAAGTTACATAGTTGATTGGTAAACTGTACGTAAATGAAATATTAAAAATAATTCTTCATGCTCCCAGGAAAATCTCCGCTACCAAGAAGTTTCATTTCAAGAGTACTTAGTTTTTATGTCATCTTAAGCTGAATTGAGTCGTCTGTCAGCACATTTGGGTATTAACTTGCCCTGCACAGTACACCCATGCATATTTGTTTCATTTATTCAAAATAAAATGCAACTCTGTGATACATAGGTATTCTTCACCAAACTTTTAAACTGCTTGAAGAATCACTGCCATCATAATTTACATTACCATTTAATGAGAACAAGGTTTTATCACTGCAAACAACTAAGAAAGAGTGCAATTAACTGCATCTGTGCTACCGTAAGCATCAACTATTGCTCACACACCTGTCACACCACAGCTACTCATGATAAGCCAACTAAACAAAATAATATGTTGCACCAATCATTTGCCTAACAGCACAAAATACTTGATGACATAGAAATATTGTCTTCATGATCACACTTAGGCGAATCTCCGACTAAACATAATGTGTTAAGTTTCTCATTGCATGCAACACACATTCCATATCGGTAGCTCTGATGGAACATTACACCATGGCAACTCAGGCAAAACTTGCCCATCACAGAGAAAAATCGAACCATGTAGCCTCGCTGGCTCAGAATCAAACACCCTAATCCGACTTAAGATTCATCGCCCATGCATGTGCACCACTACTGATGTGCAACCAGAGTACAAAGCCACTGCAGATAGATTGGGACAGCAGTAACAGTAACATTTACATCAAGTAGTGCTACAGTCGGTTCACGACTGGAAGAACCTTTTGAAAATCAACCTTTGAAAAAACACCCTAGTTGTTAACGACAGCATATAACATTACAAACAGCGGCGAGCCCGGATACAGTTATGCCGTTAGGTTGCCAGCACAAAGAGAGGAAATAGTTCCAAAGTTTTAACGTAATTGTTAACTTATCGCTTACAAATGGGTGTCAAAAAGAATTGGATCTTATTATGCCAATTATTAATGATGTGATGCTAACATATTTAGATTTCAACGTTTCTCGCATAGTCACATGATTACGCTCAAGGTTAAAGTAACGCGACCATTTGTTTACTAACCTTCGTAGTCCTTGTGGTGTTGACACACGTGCCAGAGAATTTGTGCGATTATCTCGTTTAACCTATAATAATTCATTTATTTGTCTTGTTTTACTAATATCCGCTCTTTATTATTTGGTTTTTAATAACGTATGATTTTAATTTGTGCTCACTTTCAGTTCTAATTTCTTTTGTTTTTATGTGTTTCGTGCACGTGTCTTTCCTTTGCCACTCTATTCTAACGTTGCAGTATTTGCACATAAGAATTGTTTTCACATTGTCGAAGACGTAGAATCCTTCACTCGCAAACTCTGCCGTCCTGTCGAAAACCGTCACAACAATTTTTAAATAAAGTTTTACAATTACGCGAAACATCCGACTCGACTACCACGCCATTTTAACGTCTGTAGCAATTTCGATCAATACTGATGATCTTGCCTTCGATGTACGGGAATTTATCGAAAGTCACTAACAATTGATTGTAAATAGACAACAACTATCGATTCATCAAAATACTCGCATTTTGTGTTTATAGAATGAAATGTTTTTTCACTGGCATCGCATATTCTTTTGTGTGAAATTCTCAAGATTAAAAACTTTTCGCTTGTGGAATATCCATTAATAATAGATACATTACATGACTTTTATAATGGGTACGTGCATGTACGAACACATCTACACACACAGTGGAATGTAAACATTGCATGTAAACATTGCCATGTGACAATGTCACATGGCAATGTTTGTTTACCTTTGGCGGAAGGATACGAAATGGGCTTGAAAGTAAATCTTTAGCAGGGTTTCAAGAAAGTCTCTTCCAGTCATGAACCGACTATACCAATATATAGAAATAGCAATTATGAATTTTGATAATCATCCTTGTGCTAAATAATTGAAATGCTATCTTACACTATTTCAACTTACTTACCAGACATCACAGTACATTTAACAACATTATATACATTGTATTTCGAGAATCACATTTGTTTCACTTTTTTTTATATTTTAATTCTTGGAAAATAAATTATTTCATTTTTATTTTGGGGATTACATTATTTATATTTGTGTTGCCATATTTGCCAGGGTGTAAGATGACAATTTTTACTCATTTGGGCCTTTCAGAATTTCTGCTCGTCTTATATGAAGGAGTAAAAATTTTTGGTAACCCAAAAGTCACTCAAAAGTTAAATTGTAAGTTGTCGAGTTGTGTGATACAAGTATTAAATAGATTGCAATTATTAGAATCAAAGATAAAATATTTCCACAATTTTACATGAAAACCTCTACAAATGCCTATTCTGTGTTACGAAATGGCAGCTTGAATAGGTTAATAAATATGCGATGCCATCCGAAGTATTAAAAACTGCTAAACTTAGTAGCACATTTTTCGTTATGACTGTAATATTTCCCTCTTAAGGTGAAAACAGTTACAGTAGTTTATTAGTTTGCTGCTGTATAAATAACAGTAAACATGCAATATGACCTTGCATGCAGTGCCAAGCACTGCAGCCATAGTATGGCGTTACCAAGTTGGTGCCAAGCCGGCAGCAGCTGGTGATGTCGGACTACAAGTATCCACTAAAGTTTATGTGCCCCTATTAAAACACTCCTCAAATTTTTTAAAGAAAAGTATTTCCTCTAAACATTTATCTTCCTGATTATGGAAAAAATAATATTTTTGGGCTGGAATTTTCTTAGGACCCAATTAACTTTTATTTAAATTTTAGTCACTTCGAAACTATGATTCATCTTATATGCTGAGTCATCTTGTATGCTGGCAAATATGCTGATATTTTTTAAGTTACTAACATTTCTTTTGAAACTGTTACATGTTGCTGTAGCCAAGGAAAGAGCGCCGAAAGCTGTTATGAAGA
The DNA here is from genome assembly GCA_002778355.1 of Clitarchus hookeri. Classification (NCBI taxonomy): domain Eukaryota; kingdom Metazoa; phylum Arthropoda; class Insecta; order Phasmatodea; family Phasmatidae; genus Clitarchus; species Clitarchus hookeri. Next base: position 435,053 of record NQII01000361.1, on the reverse strand, counting down.
ATCCAATCAACAGTTCAACACAACGTTATTTCCGCATTCCATTCATACGTCCGTCAGGTCTCAATGGGCCACAGGTGGATAATAACAAGAGAGGATGGTGGTATGCCCATTTTGATGGGCAGTTTGTGGCACGCCAAATGGAACTTCACCCAGACAAACCTCCAATATTGTTAGTGGCAGGTATGACCCCATAATTTTGATTTCTTTTTACAGACATCAGAATTTTTATCTGATAGTGTATTAAAAATAATATTTTTGTAAATTAATGCAAGTTGTAATAAAAATTAGCAATTTTGAAATAGACTGACGCAGGTACCGCCACTGTTGAGGACATGGTGGCTTATCTGGTCAGAGTTAATGTCCTCCAGGCACCGACTAAAAAGTGCTTGGAGGTTGCGGGTATTATAATGAGGTAGACTATCACTGTTGTATTTTGAAGTACGAATATATTGTCTCGTATATATTCACAAATACACAACATCAAAACTTTCGAGGTGCGGTTCTGTCATAGTTTGTTTACTCGTATTCACGGGGCGAATTCGTGGTTGAGTGGGGCTTCTTTGGACGACGAATTCTATACTTAACTCAGCGGTGAGTGTGGGTAGGCTGTCATCTGGGAATGAGTTCCAGCGAAGTGGTAGGCCTTGGATGCAGGCCCCCTGTGCTGCTTCTCCCTGGACTGCTGTTCGGACTCGTACTCACGTCTTCTCGTGATTTCTTCCCGCAACTCTCCCCGCGGCCCGGTGATGATCAACTGTCCCGATATGACTGACCCCTTAATGATGCGGCTGACGGACGTGGCCGGGTTCCGATATCCCGGCCTTAGTAACTGTTGTACTGACTTACTCTCTGCTCGAACTGACGTCTCTCGGCGGTGAAGATGAACTAACAACTGCCCCGATATGACTGCCTGACGTACCCGATATTACTGACCCCCTCCTATTCTTGGAAAGGGGTTTTTATACACGCCCGCCTTTGTCCTGAATTGGCGGCACGTGGCGCCTTGTAGGGGAGGGAAGGGGGTGAGAGGGGTGAAGTGGAAGACGCCTAACCAAGCCTTCCAGCACACGTGTCCTCGTTTCTGAAGGTTTGGCGGAGTGGGGGATAATACCTACTGTCGTCAGCGATACTTCCATGGTGCGTATTTACTGCGTTCAGGCGAACTTCACCGGATTATTTGCTGATGACTCAAGAAAGCCCTGCACTCTCAACAGATCTCCCGGCGGGTAGGGGCGTACGAAGATGAAGGGGGTGTGGGGGGGAAGGCCTACGCTTCAACTCCACGTGTACCGGAATTTTCCACCTGCCTGTGGTACCACGTGCCGTCTAGAAGGCGCCTAGCGAAGTGCGCGAGGCGGGGGTGGTGTGAGGGGGTGATGAATGTGAGCCAATGTCGTGCTATAATCCCTAAACCGGCACGCGACAAGACTAACTTTAACTTTATATTCTTATATGTCAGATGTTTTTCTTGTCAGTTACTTCATTATTGGTTGAACACTTCTGAAAGCTTTCTTTTGTTTATTCTCTATTTCGTTGCTGTAGAAGGAATGATAACTAACTAATCCAGGTGACACCATGAAGTGTTTTAGAAATACAACTATTTTACTGTTAATCATATTATTAATGTGGGTGAAACACACAAGAAACCAATGTGAACAGTCACCAGTTTAAAAACTAGACATTTATAAAATGGAATAAATAGAATAACTTTAAAATTTGTGTACACAATTGCGAGTGAGGATTTCTTTTGAAGATTTGTTTCTAAAGTATTCAGGTAATGATATACTAGTTTATTTTGTAATGGTACTATAAAAGCTAGCAAAATTATTTTTCCTTTAGTAATGACATTTCTTGACGTGGGGCCGTGGTGGTGTAGTGGCTAGACTACTTGTCTCTCACCAAGGCGAACCGGGTTCGATTCTCGGCGGAGTTGACCCTGGGTTTTCGTATGTGGGAATTGTGCCTGACGATGCCGCTGGTCGGTGGGTTTTCTCTGGGATCTCCCATTTACCTCATCCTTGCAATCCGGTGCTGCTCCATACTCACCTCGCTTTACCCTCATCAGCTCTCAAGACCTCTATGTTAAGAGCTGCTCAAATTTCTTCACTCACTCTTGATCAGGTCACTTTTAAAATAACCTTACAGTCTTCTTGGGGTTAAACAGCAGTTTTCAAATTCATTGTTCGACAAGTGCTGTTGCATGTTGTAATAATTCATTGTAGCATGTTGTGAACTGTGTCAGACGTGCTTGTGCTGTGTTCAGGAATAGACGACATGCAGATGTGCGAGCTGAGCCTGGACGAGACGGGGCTGACGCGGAAGCGTGGAGCAGAAATCCTAGAGCTAGAGTTCAATAGAGAGTGGGAGAAGTGTGGTGGGAAGCAGTATGTGCGACCTGCTGATCGGAAGAAGTGAAAAGTGCATTTTGATCTCGCAACAAAGTTCAATCCTAAACGTGCAACATTTCAGTAAGAAAGAACGTGTATGATGACCATGTCATTAGTTTACACGGTTGCAGGATTGAGTATGCAGGATTGGGCAGGACTGTGTGCCTTTTTTTCTCCCCAGTCTATATGCAAGTTGCAATATTTGTTACGCAGTCTAAAGATTTCAGACAAGTGATAAGTTTGAAAAATTGATATAAAATATTTTGTTAGTTATGCTTCAGTATTATTTAATGTGTAGAGGCTAGTAACAATTTAAGTAATGTTGCAAAGCTGTTGTTAAAGTGCCTGCAGTATTTATTGAAGCATACAGATACACTAATTGTAGTTTTTAAATACTATTATTGCTACAGTAGCAATACAGTGCACTATAAAAATTTATGCAAATTAAATCATATTTACAGTATGCCTTGTGCTATGACACTTCAGAAAATTTTGCATATATATTTTTTTTAATTAGTACTTACTTGGGTGGAAAAACAAAGTTTAGTGAAATTATTTAAGGTTACCAATTAAAAATTAAAAAGAAAGAAAGTGTAGTTTTTAATATTTTTCAGTCCTGTGAGGAATGTATTATCAGATAATCGTGAAGATATTTTTTTATTTGTGATCAGATAAAAGATTATCATGTGAAAGTCTTATCATGTTATGCTTAGAGAACTACTTTTTGTTGAACAGTTGCATGCTGTACCCAAAAGCATAGAATATTTAAGACATGCCATTTATTGTATGTTGGCTTGTCAGATGAATACTTCTTTTATAATTTATCTTAAGTTTGGAGAGACGTTCAGGAAATACTATGTATATGTATATTTTTGATTCGTTGGTGCTTGTCATATATTGTCAAGCTCAGTAATATTTATCTGCTACAATTATTAAGAATTTTGTAAATGGCTGTATGTGTTTTGGATTTAAAGTTGAATGGTTGACTGGGTAGATAATGTTGTTTTCGCTTTATGAATGTTGTGTGTACTTTTGAAACATATGGTTTTGATAGCTTATTTTTATGTTGCATATGTTGTTAAAAAGTCTGCATTTTGATGTACTTTGGGAAATTTGAAGCACCATGTTTATAAATATTTATGAGAGAAATTAAAATAATATTTACATGTATATGTTTTTTTATTTTTTACTTGGCTTTTGATATGAAGTTTTGAGCATGCACAGTTATATTATTATGTGTAATTAATTTACATACGCTTAATACTGGATGAACATTAAAAGACTTAACATGCGAGAATTTGTCATGTTGATGACGGTTTGGTTTTTTGTACCTTGGCGTCGGGGTAGCAACGTCATTTTGTGTCTGTGCCGTTTTGACCATTTTCGTAAGTTAAATGGACCTTCGATTTTTACGCATTTGTGAAGGTAGTTTTTTAAATGTGAAGTGAAGTCGAAGCAAAGCTTGCATCATGCAAAGGAATTTCGAAATAAAATCAAAGTCGAAAGATATAAAAATATATATATATTAATTTATATAAGTAGGCTACAGTTATTAATTGTATTCAACTCAGTTGTACTGTTACTACCGAAACAAATTTATACCTACAAGAAACTGAGCAATGGAATGAAACATATCCTAATTGTGTACTGCTGAAAAACTGAAATATTAAAATCTGCAAGAAAGTAATCATTATACATTTAAATACCTACCAACTTTATAAAACCTACCATACTTCATATATCCAGTCCCGTTTGGCACCACCAGGGCACAGTGATTTCAATGGGTGCCTATCAACATTTGGCCTCTTCCCTTTCCTCCTCCAAGGACCCTTGTCAATGTCAGGCTAGATAGTAAACTTGCTAGATGGTGGTGGCATTAGGGCCTCGGAGCAAGAGAGTTGAGCCACTTTCACTGCTTACAAGGAAAGAGTGCAGTTCTTCCAAAAATACATATCAGCTGTGGTACGTACATCAGCCAAACTCCCACATGTGATGAATGCGTTAACTGTTACGACATCGCTGCACATGTCAAAATTAGAAAGGCAAAGAAACATGAATTTTCCGAAACAGGAAATACACGCTGTATTTGTGTTATGTTATGGCCGGTCACCCTCCTATTAAACAGCCTTCCACTGGTGTGTGTCAGGCATGATGTCTTGTTCACCTAACAAAAGAGGGGGAGAAGGAGAGAGAGAAAGAAAGAAACAAAGGAAAGTTTGCCATTGTAATAACAATTCACTCCCTCCCCTAGGTGGCCAACCGACCCTCACCCTCTTCAACATCAAGCTGGTAGATTATCTCAGCAGGGTGGAGCTTGGGATAAAAACTACAAACTTTTTTTGAAAAACAGTGTAAGTTGAGGTTCTTTTGCATTGAGTTTTTCCATTCCCAGCATGGGAAAACTTTAAAAAGACTGGCACTGCTCTGCAACCACTCAAATGGGAATGTAAAATTATTCACAATTTTTGTATAAGATTCTAAGTTTGAATGCCAATAATTTGTAAATTCCTATTTGCAACTATTTAAATTTTCCTAAATCCGCACACCTCTATTAATGATACTGGCTGCTGGTTTCGATACTAGTTTCGGTGGAAAAAATACTTGGTGAAAATCTTTGACTTTTCACTTGAAGATTTTTTTATTCGAAGGTGAAGTCGAAGGTACAAAAGTCATCGATTCGACTTCGAAAATTCGAAGCTTCACACTTCCCTATCTATTTTCGGATATTTCGTCTTATAAAGATTTTGTTGTCATTTTTGTGTGTTTCGCTTGGAATCGTCGATGTTGGCCGTGGGCGCAAGCTGTAGGCCATTATAACCTCTTAAATATAGATATAAAAAAATTAATTGATAATTTCGGGAAGAAATCTGTTGAATAATCTTTGTAAATAAACTCAGCCCTCAGCTGACCAGTGTGAGCGGCAAAGTAATACATAACAAAAAAAGGGATGTGTGCATTCACCCGACACCAAGGGTGAGAAGCTGTTAGCAGCCTTCTCACCGTACCAGCCTGCTCACTGGAGAGAGACAGCGCTACGCAGCCGCCCCGTAAGAAACATGCTACACGCCACAACCCAGAGTGAGTGTACAGAAGAGGAGTGCTACAGAAGCTAACCAGACTTTCTTGCGAGTGACAGTTCTACATCACGCCCTCACAGTTTTTTTTCTTGCCCAGATGAGAGTCTGTCGCAACAGAGGACGGGCGAATTGGTGTGTGACAGTCTTTGATAAGTAAGTATAAACACAACTTCGCTTTATCTGCACATGGAATTATGTAACCAAGGTGGGGTGTGAACCTCAAAACAACTTGCATCTGGAATCTACCAGCATGCTCCTAGATGCAGGGCCACACACAGACAAAGGCAGCCAAGTTAGTTCACCTTATTATCAGACGTCACACCAACCCCTCTCGTGTGATAGAAGCAAGCCTAGCGCCAGCTAAGCGCACACTGCAGATGCAATGCTGCATGATAGAGATGCACGCTTTTGCCATGGACCGAGAGGTGGCACCAGAGAGCTCACCTCCGCCCACGTAAGGAGGACCTCACCCCACCAACCCCGCACGTCAGAGAGCCTGCTGGCAGGTGAAATATATGTCCGTGCACAGCCGCAGAGCAGCAGTTCATTCTCAGCAGTTCGCTCCACCGCTTCCAGTGCTGGGGTTCTCTACTAACACCAACATCTTCGTGACCTACCAAATGCTCTTCAAGACCTTCACCACAAGCCCCAGAAGAAGCCAACATACCCGAGTTCAATCTGGTCAACAAGCATTGAGTTAGTTAGGATTAGCCAGTATAATATCTACCTGGCCGCATCTGCCTTGTTAGTTCAGACCCAGGTCCCCCTCAACTGGTTTGCGTAGATTAGCTTCTGTCCCTGTGGTAGGTGCTACAACTGCTGGCATTGTTCTGGCCACCTGGTGTGGCAGAGGCCACACGGAGCCCGGGGTGGTGTGTGGCACCAATGGGTTTCCCCATGGTGCTGCTGCTCCGTCCATGCCTGTTGAGTGTCCTAGCGGGCTGTGTTGTCGGCTGTTGTTCTCACTGCCCTCAGTGAAGGGGCATGGCATCATCACTCGCGGTACATCCGCGCACTGTTCGCACCCGAAACGTCCCGAGGTGTTATTGACCATGTCCCGTTCGGTTGGTCTCACTGTTTGTTCACACTCGTCGCACCGAATTCTGCCATGGTTTTCTGTGGTTGCGCGGTCTGTTCTTGTGATGCACTTGGTGTGGTTATTCCTGCGACAAATTACGCACAATATGATCTGTTTCGCGCATCGTCGGTTGCAAAAAATATTTAAAATTGAATTTTGTAACGATTGTTCTTTTGGGTTTGAATTTAAAAATGGTTCTTGTGGCTATCACGAGTTCGCACTGGCATGCGCGTCTGTGGAGGCTGAAGTTGCCTCGGACCACTCGCGGTCTGTTACACTATCTACACAATGTCACTCATTTGCCATTCGACCTACTGCTCCATGCATTTTCTATTAGTTCACTATTATTTCGTTTAATGTCCTGCGCGTGTCATCTCACGTTTGCTAATTCCCCCGACAGATATTTTGTTTCCAGGAATGGATTTCGTTTAGTTGTTGGTCGCACGCATTTGAGGCACAAAATTTGTGGTTTCACAATGCTGGTGGCAAAATTTAATCTGTAAGTATCCAGTCCCATTCTGGCTGCATGGCTTTGTGCGGTTATCATGGTTGCCGGTCTTTCTGTGACACGTATAGCTATATCGATTCTACACTCTGCGTGGTCGTAGTGTCCCGTTACGTCTGAGAGGGTTAGGGGGGTAGTGGCCTCTTCGCTCACGCGTCCAGACGGTGCGTCACTACAAACCTCCCTGCTCAGCAATGGCGGCGCTACAGAAAATTTGTGTTGTTAGCTTACAAAAATGGCAGACTGCCACAAAACTCATTTCTTCATTTTTTGTTAAAAATTTTTTGTTAGAATTAATTTTGCTGCAGAGGGCTGCTGAACACTTTTACTTTCTTGCTGTTTACTGACTGAGTTGAATACTGACTGTCTATTTATTACTTTAAATGATTCGTGTTGAGTATGAACAAAATTTTAAAACTAAAAAATACAACTTTTTACAATACATGTTTCATGTGTTTCTTAAGACCTGTATTGTGCACTGTTCAATAGATTTCACCACTATTCTTGAACTGATAGTCCGAGCTGCTGATTGTCGCCTCAAAAATTGGTTTTTCTAAGATGGAATGCTGCAGAGAGAGTGACACCTTCATCACCGCTTCATCTAGTTCGTCGTTTCACCACAAGATGGCTCTTCAATAATTTTACTTATTTCTTCTGTTTATCCTTTTAGCCACCAGATTGTGTTTAGAATGTTTAGTTTTTAAATTTCTACATCTAAGGTGCTAACTAATAAGGCCAATTTGGTAAGCCAGCAATGTGCTGTGGCACCACCGATCTCCCCCTCTGGAGGGGGCTGTGTGGAAGAAGTGCAGATCCAGCTCCCCCTCAGCACTGCGCCCCCTGGTTGTGGGGGCAACATTTTGTCTGCCGCCTCGCCTGAATACTTGCCTGTTGCCCTTATGCACCCTCGCCACATTTCTCGCCTGACCTCTGCTTCTGTTTCTCGTCGTCTCTCTTCGCCAACTCTGTCGTTTCTTGTCACTGTCTCTGCAGCCACCACCACGACTTTCACCACCACCACCACCACCACCACC
>NQII01000361.1:380765-426873 GCA_002778355.1 Clitarchus hookeri | reverse complement strand
ACCACCTGTTCTTCGCTGTCTGCTTCTGTTTTCTCGTCACCGTCAACTGTCGACATTTCCACCATCTCATCTGATCACCGCTCACAATTTCACCTTCCTGCTTCTTCAGTACCCACTTTCACCAGTTACAGCTCCGAAGATTTTGTCGCCACTGATGACCACCCAGAACTCGCAGCTTCGTACCCTCCCCCTCTCTACACCTTCCCCGATATGCCCACAATCGCCTCTCCCAACAGCCACTCTACATCTACATGCAAATCCTGGTTGAAAGCCCCTCATCTCACCCCCTCGACAGATAAATCTCGGGAGATGTCCCCCCCTCATCAACCCCCGCATCTTCGAAATTCATGTCACCTCCCAACCATCTCACCCTCTCTTCCCAGTTGTCACAGTTCTCGCCTCTGTCCCTTCACCCATGCCACCTCAACCATCCCCTCTTCCACCTCCTTTTCGAGAAAACGCCGCCGTTCCGATGGACCAGGATGGCTTCGTCATACCGAAGAGGAGCCACAAACGCCAGAAGTCTTCACGCCCTTCCGACCCACTCACTCTCACAAATCGTTTCTCAACCCTGGACTCCCTCGACGTCATCTCTGACGACATTCCATCCCCCCTTTCGCCATCACCTGTCTTGTCTGGCGAACACCCCCGCAAAGTCGCTACCTCTCGTGCCCCACTACCTACTGCCACATCGTCTCGCACCACGCCCGCTTCTTCACATGTCTCCGCCCCACCTTCTCCCACTCCTCAACGTATGCCTCCCATTGCCAGCCTCATTTCCACGACAATAAGCCATTCCTCAATGCCAAAGCTCTCAAGTCAAAAATCACTGGCCCCCTTCATGTCACCACCATGAGAGATTGCACCTCATTTTACACAGACAACACCATTGATCATGAATTTCTTTACAAGCTCCATTCCATGAATTTCTCCCCATATACATCCCGTCGACCCGATGAGAAACAGGACCGCCCACCACTGATGAAATCATGGAGGAACTGTCCACCCTCCATCTCCCCGTCACCACCGTCACCCGCCTCCGCTCATCGGACACTGCTGCCACCGCTTCTTTCCTCATCACAACTCGCAAGGTAGGAGAGACTTCCCTCTTCTACCCCCTATGGTCCATTGGCTCCTGGGTTATCTCAATTGAGCCCTTTCGCCTTTCGGGGCTCCTCACGCACCCCCCAATGCTACCGTTGCCAGGACCTGGGCCACTCCTCTCTGCGCTGCTCCAGACATCTCTGCTGTTTTAAGTGCTCCGAATAACACTGGTCCCGGGATTGCACCTCCCGGGGCGACCCCAAGTGCTGCCTTTGTGAAGGATCTCACCGTGCCACTGATCCCACCTGCCCCAATCAGATTAGTTTCGCTCACCTTCACCCTCGCTGTCAGCCTCATCTCTCCACTATCATCACTGCCCCCTCTGCACCTAACCTTCAGTCTGGCCATCAGTTCCACCTGCCTCTGCTGTCAATCCATGGTCATCCACGCCCATATGCCCATTTCCACCACTGCTGCACCTCCACGCATCGTCACTCAGAAACCCACTACCTCTCGCCACGTCCCACCCACCCCACACCATCTCACCCTGCCACCATTGTAGCCCCCCTGCCTTCGTTCATGCAACCTCCCTTTCCTGGCCAACCCACCGAATCGCTCTCAGGCTCCCTCCGGATGAGCATAGATTTCATTCGCCTTTACCTCCCCCTCATTCGTTCCACCATCTCCGCCTTTACCCAAGCCCGTTCCCCCACCGAGAAACTGGACATTCTCTTCAATGTAATGCTCCAGTTTTTTGATGGACCCCTCCCCCTTGGAACCCTTCTATGGAATGTCTGTTTCATCCTACCCCGGCTCACTGACCTCCAATCCCTCCTGGCCGCACATTCGCCCGATGTCGTTTTTCTCTCTGAAACCTGGCTCACTCCCCCTACCGCTCTTTCACTACCTGGGTTCACTGTCCACCGCAGTGACCGGGCAGGTCACGACTGTGGGGTTGCCATTCTCCTTAAGTTCTCCATTTCTCATCATCGCCATGGCACCTCCAACTCACCCGCGACTGAGGCGGATGCTGTGCGTCTTCATGGATGCCCTTACCCTATCACCCTCATTTGCCTCTATCTTCCTCCCAACTTCCCGTTTCCCCCCCGATGCTATCTCCACCCTGCCCTGTGTCAATTCTCACATCGACATTGCAGACGACTTCAACGCATCCCACCCGAACTGGGGTTGTCCTTCTACAAACCGCCGGGGCACCTCTCTTCGCCAACTTCTCCGGCATTCCACCCTCCATCTCGCGGCACCTCCGTCCCCCACTTACCACCCCACTAACCTCAACCGTCGCTCCACCACACTTGATTTCGCCATCTCGACTCACCACCCCATCGTCTCTGATGTCCGCACTATCACCTCCGGTTGCCCCGATCACGTAGCCATCTTTGGCCTTCTCCATTATCACCCTCATTCTCTCCCTCACTTCCCCCATTTCGAACTTTCGTTCCCCTGACTGGCTCAGCTATCAATCCTCCCTTCATGCCTCCCTCGACCTTACCGTCCCCTTCACCTCCTCTGCCCAAATCGACCTCAATACCACCACCCTCAGTGATGCCATTTCTTCTGCTACCACTGCTCACATTCCCCTCCATCACCCCTCTTCAGCACCCCCTCCGCTTCCCACCCACATCCAACATGCACTGTCCCTTCGGAACCGCTTCCGTGGCCGATAGCAGGCATTCTCGCCTTCCGCAGGATCGCAGTTCATACCACCTCCTGCGAGGCTGGTGCCAGCGGTCGGTCCGGAGGTGGAAGGCCGGCCAGGCGCTGCTGCGTCACCAGTCACTCACATCTTCCACTGGCTCCCTCTGGGCTCACCTCCGTCGCTTTCAGGCGACATCCACCTGCATTCCACCCCTTATCTCTCCCATCCACACCGCCGAGACGGGCACCGAGAAATCAGAGACCATCTTGGCTTTCCTCCACACCACTTTCGCCTTCACTCCCCTCTCCACACTCTCCTCCACGGACTCCTAGGAGGACAAGGAACACTTCCCCCCCCCCAATTCTTTCTAACCATGTCACCCTCCCCCTTATGCTTGACAGCCCCTCTTTTTGCCTCACCATTCCCACCGAAGTCACTGTCTTCCTCACCCACCTCCAACTCCCTTCTCGTCACCAGTCATTTTCCGACTCCATGGAAAACCACCACAGTTGTCCCCATCCAGAAGCCAGTCAAACCCCCTCACCCCCTCTCCGTAAACCTACTTATCTCTCTTCTCTCCATTCTCTCCAAGGTTTTCGAGAAGATCATTCACCGTTGTCTCCTTCATGCAGTTTCCGCCACCAACCTGCTCCCCAACAACCAGTTCGATTTTCGCACCTACCACTCCACTACCCATGACATTGCCCGTGTGGATCGTGTCATTGTGACGGGGTTATCTCGACACCAACACACGGGTATGGTGCTCCTTGATCTAGCCAGGGTCTTCGACTCCGTCCCTCATCAGCAACTTGTCACTCGCCTCGCCTCCATGGCCATCCCACAGCACCTCATGTATCTCATCTACTCGTACCTGGAGGGTCGTTCCTACCAGGTGCGTGTTGACGGCTCACTCTCTCACCCCCGCCACATTCCAGCCGGAGTTCCGCAAGGCTCTGTCCTTAGCTCCCTCCTCTTCGCCCTCCACATCACCGACCTAAAAGTCCCCCCTGCCCCCCACATCCTTCAATTAGTCGATGAAACCTGTCTCCTGTCCTCTTCCATTCATGAACACCTGTTCAACGACCGTCTCAGTCGCGGCCTCACCTCCCTCAATTCCCAACTTCGCGCCCACAGTATCGGGCTGAATCATTCGAAATCCACTGCTACTCTCTTCTCTCGCATTCACCCCTCAGGCATTCACCCCTCCACTCTGCCTGCCACTCCTATTCCCTGGTCTCCCACCCTCAGGTATCTGTGGTTCCTCCTCGACTCCCATTTCAATTTCATTCCTAATCTCGACTCCATCACTACCAAAGCACGCACCGCTATGATTCATCTCGCTTCCATTCTCTGCTCCTCATCTGGTTACTCACCCGATATCTGCCTCATGGTCCTTCGTACCTTCAGCGTCCTCCTCATCACATACACCTCGCCCACCTGGTCACACATCACCACTCACACCCTTTGCCCCTCCACTCACATTTTCTTTCGCTCTCTTCGCCTCATTTTTCGCCTCCCTCTCCCAGCTAGTCGTGAACTGGTTCTTGCTACCGCCCGCATTCCTCATTATTACTCCATTCTCGCCACCTCACCAATCCTCTCATCCGCCAGCTCACTCACTTCGTTCCTCCCACTCTGTTTCCTCGCTGGCTGCTTCTTTCCACCAACCATCTATGGAGGGACGACAACAAGGACGAAGACCAAGATGGAGCAGCCCACCAGCCACCCAGGTAATGACGGCCCCACCCAAGGCTGACGTATCATAGGTTTGCAAGGAAGAAGGTGATAAGCAAAGACATGTACAGATGGGAGGGGCAAGAGATAGAAGAAGCAACAGAATATAAGTATCTAGGGATTGTATTGCAGGGAGACCTCAGATAAAAAAAAAACAGGTAGAGAGGGTGGTTACAAAGGGAAGAAGGGCTTTGGGTATGGGAAAGGTGCTGAAGGGAGTCAGCTGTGAGGTGAAGAAGAAGGCATATGGCAAAATGGTACCGCCGATGTTAGAATATGCGGCAGCAGTATGGGACCTGTACGCTGAGTTGGAGATGCGAAAGCTAGAGAAAGTGCAAAAGAAGGGCACCAAGATGGGTGAAGGGTAGGCGGAGAAGACGGAGACAAGATTGTGAAGATGAAGGGAACTATAGGCCATCAGTGATGACGAAAGAAATGGGGTGAATCTCGTTGAAGGACAGGAGGAAAGTTGAAAGGCTGGTTAGGATGTTCAGAGTGATGAAGGAAGAGGGAAGGTGGGGAAGTTTATGCTGCCAGCTAAGTAAGGGAGTGTTTAAAGGGAGAGGAAACAACAGTGATAAGCTTCAGAGGGTGTGTAGGAGAACAGAGCGGGGTAGGCAGTCTGCTTGTGAGGTCTGTAAGGGAGTGGAATGTGTTGTGGGAGGAATTGGTATCTGTGATGTCTGTGAGGGGGATTGGAAAGTTCAGGGAGGGCGTAGAAGAGGAGTTTGGTCAGGTAGGGGAGAGGTGAGAGAGTTCATCACAGGTCGATAGCTTAATTGTGGGTGTTCGTTTATTATTATTATAAAATCAAAAAGAAAGACATGTCATACTGTAAGGTTTTCCCTCATGTGTCCCCACAATAAATCCAAACAAGACAGATCGGGTGATTGTGGTAGCCAAGGAACAGTACTATCTCATCCAATCCAGCGATGGTGATAAGTAGTGTCCAAGTGAGTTCTGACATCTGCTGAAAAGTGTGCAGGTTCACCATCATGCTGGAACTGCATTCGTTGTCGAATAAACCCAGGGGCATCTGTCTGTAATTCCTGCAAGGTCTCTTGCGGAAAGATACTCCAAGTGTGCTCGTTCAAGCGACGAGTTAAGATGTACGGTACAATAAGGTAATTGTGCACCATACCCGCCCACACATTGATCAAGAATTGTTCCTGGTAGGCATGTGGTCGTGTCGCATGCGGATTTTCATGCGCCCACATGTGAATATTGTTGCTGTTAATCAGGCCCTCCTGTGTAAATGTAGCTTCATCTGTGAATAACGCATGTGAAGGGAAGTTGGACTGTAATGCAGTCTGTTGCAGGTAACAACCATTGAAGTATTCACAGCGGGAATAATCTGCTATATTCAACGCCAGCAACTTGCTGTAAATGGAATGGGCGTATTCGTTTGTTATGTAAAATTTTCCATCCCATGCGAGTGAATGCCTCAAATCCAGGCTATGGGCAATAGCTCTCCGGTTGTGGATGGATGTACTTCAACAGCATGTAAAATATCCTCTTCCACGCGAGGAGTTCTGGCCGTTTGTGTGCGCCCCACATCATGTCTGCTAGCATCGAAGGATCCACTTTCGCAAAGTTGCTGGTGCAAACATTAGAAATTTTGCCGATTCGGCAGTTGCCTGTTCGGGAATCGTTCTCCATATAACCATTGAGCAGCTCGTCCGTTTCCATTTGCTGCTCCATACGTAAGATAAATGTCTGCAAGCTCGGCATTCGTGTAATTATGCATGCTGGTGAAGCTCACAGCGAGGACTCACACCGCTGCCAGCAGTTATCGCCTGACCTACCCAGCGCTACCTACCAGCTTATAAACGCGGCATTTCCGGACCTACATTTTAGGGCAATAAATGGTAATTTTGGTTCCCTCTATCATCCCTTACACTTTGGCCAGATAGTTTCCGAGCATTCTGTATATTTATTTAGTCCGCACCACAGCTCCGTAACAAACTCGAAGGATAGGTAACATTTCGAACTCGTTAATAGGTTGAAGCGTTAATAGGTCATTTCTTGGTGACATCATAGCCCTCCACGCCATCGCCCATCAGCTTCAATAGGCGGTGGGGTGGGGACAAACCCGAAAAGCAAGCAAACACACTCGCGCACCACTTAGAGTGCAGCAGGTCTTCAACCTGGATTACATAAAGGAAGCAAAATGGTGAGCTGTCCTATATACTGGCCGGTCGCACCATGTATGTCGATGAAGTCCCCTGTCTCGCTTGCGTTACGGCGATAGTAACTTGGAGTTCGGTCGTGCAGGGTGCTTTTGGTTGTGACTGCCATCATAAAAGGAAAAAACAGTTTCACCCATTTCAGTGTGTAAAAACTGGGTTTTGTCAGTTCTTTCCTGTTAGTATTTACAAATACCATCCACCAATCTATCTCGATCATTGTCACAGACAGATTTGATGGTTGACATAAAAAAAAGACAAAAACGTGCCGAAAATAATCTGCCCTTCGGCAAGCTGAACACTCCTAATTTACTGAAGCAAATTCGTCAGATATTAATAAATTTTTTTCCACATATTTGTGTAGAATTAAGAATGCACATAACCCTACCAACGACATAAGCTGGATGTGAAAGGAGTTACAGTAAATTTAAATCAACCAAAAACTGTCTTAGATCTAACATGATTCAAGAGAGACTCACAAACTTGGCTATACTATCGAATGAGAGTGAAGGAGCTAATTCAATTAATTATAACTAAACCATCGACTTGTTTGCTAAGTGGAAAGCAAGAAAAATTCTTTATAATTCACAACAAGAGGTTTATTGTTGTGGGGTGCACATAATATTTTCATGTAATATTATTTCTAATTTGAAATACCAGTAAATAAATATTTCTTTTTGACAGTGAATGAGTGCTTGTGCTTTATTTAATTGAACCTCTATATACTCCTATGGACTATGAGATAAACGAGCTTTAAACACAGGTTGCCAAATGGCGTGTAATTCCACGAAATGTGTGCAATTTGAAAGCAGGTATGTAATTTAGCGTGTATTCCCACAATTGCTTGGATTTGCGAGTAACTCAAAATACTCAACCACTTGAGAAAACCACCTCTACAAAGAGTCCACCACACACACTACAATAAGCACCACATGCTTCACGATAAGCTCAGCAATAAGCTCAGCAATGAGGGGTCAGCTCTGAGGAGTAAGCACTATGTAGTAGTAGTAGTACAAGTGTTTGAATTCGTATATACTTAAAGACGATGCAAACCACTGACAATGTACAGTCGTGTATGTCATTTACGACTACATGCAAATCTTCATCACTTGCTCGAAACTTACATGACAAACAAGGTTGTTACTGTGCCAAAATCTTCAATAAAAGTTGTAATGCACGACATCATGAAAAGAGCCAATGTTCAAAGAAACTGATCTCAGAATACTAACACGCGATAGGAACGGCGCAACATTACACGCAAGCAAAAAGTAGTGCAAGGGATATGGTCAATAACACCTCGGGACGTTTCGGGTGCGAACAGTGCGCGGATGTACCGCGAGTGACGATGCCATGCCCCTTCACTGAGGGCAGTGAGAACAACAGCCGACAACACAGCCCGCTAGGACACTCAACAGGCATGGACGGAGCAGCAGCACCACGGGGAAACCCATTGGTGCCACACACCACCCCGGGCTCCGTGTGGCCTCTGCCACACCAGGTGGCCAGAACAATGCCAGCAGTTGTAGCACCTACCACAGGGACAGAAGCTAATCTACGCAAACCAGTTGAGGGGGACCTGGGTCTGAACTAACAAGGCAGATGCGGCCAGGTAGATATTATACTGGCTAATCCTAACTAACTCAATGCTTGTTGACCAGATTGAACTCAGGTATGTTGGCTTCTTCTGGGGCTTGTGGTGAAGGTCTTGAAGAGCATTTGGTAGGTCGCGAAGATGTTGGTGTTAGTAGAGAACTCCAGCAGTGGAAGCGGTGGAGCGAACTGCTGAGAATGAACTGCTGTTCTGCGACTGTGCACAGACATATATTTCACCTGCCAGCAGGCTCTCTGACGTGCGGGGTTGGTGGTTGATTTCCTCAAAACTTAACAGACCTAAATTTCCCCACGTGCTCTGCAAGGTACACCACAATCATGTATTGTATTTAAATTAGTGCTTAATTAAGAACTCTTAACTCTCTACACGATTAAGAAAACTCACTCAGAACATTACAGTGTTTTATGTGTATATGTTTCAAGTTCTATGTTAATGAGGTCAGTTGATTAAATTACCTCGCAGAGTGGAGTAAGCTTTCGGCAAGGACGCCGCTCACCCGTGCCACCTCCGGCAGTCTGATTCCTTGGCTCTTAGGTGCTGCACTTGCATCGCGTCGCGGGGGACTTTAATACTTAATCTGAACACTTACATATCTCAAGTAGGTTAACGTAATTTACTGGCACTTTTAATTAGTTTACCAACAGTCTTTCCTGCGTTCGCAGCGCCCCTCCGTCAGCTCAATTTACTGACCCAGAGATTTAATTACTTGACGCGGTCGAGGTGACCCAGGGCTGGTTGAGTGTAGAATTGCCC
This sequence comes from Clitarchus hookeri, assembly GCA_002778355.1. Classification (NCBI taxonomy): domain Eukaryota; kingdom Metazoa; phylum Arthropoda; class Insecta; order Phasmatodea; family Phasmatidae; genus Clitarchus; species Clitarchus hookeri. Next base: position 417,887 of record NQII01000361.1, on the reverse strand, counting down.
GGTACCATAACGCAACAGAGAGTTAATGATGTGGGTCGTTCGGTCGATGGCCCAGGGGACCTTGGGTGCCTCCATCAGTTCGCAAATGATGATGTCACACACTTGATATTACACTACTTACACCTCATGACAAGACTGTAGGCCGTCTCGTATGTCTGAAAATTTGCAGAGCTACTACAAAGGGTGTAGCGTCCTACGTGTCCCGGAGGACAATGAATCAACACTCATTGAACTTTGTAAAGCTGTTGACTCGCTCTGCTTGATTACATGTGAATAATGAAATAAAACTGACCCAGTATCTTTGGCCTGCCAGTGAATTTAGAGTGAAAATGAGCATGGTGTTATGCGGATATGTGGTAGCATTAAACTCTATAGTGAGAGTGCAGGTGGTTCTCCCCTCAGTACTGAAAAGAAATTAATAAAATTTTCCGGTTAATAAGTTACTATTGCAATTAAGTGATATCAGCCTAAATGATGGTACCGAGGGGGCTCGCGGAACGGGTGACCAACACTGTCGGTCTTGCTCAAATGCTGAGACGAACCGAACGAGTGGTGTCAGCTTCCATTACAAGTGACGATGACCTACATCAAATGCAGAATGGTAAAACATGGCATAAGCATTATGTAACATGAATTCAATCGTAAAAAGTTGTATAAATTAAATGACACACATTGATTAACCTTGATTAATAAATGTCTGTTAAGAATGATGATGTTAAGTTGACCGGGAGTGCCACCGCACTAAATGAATTTTGCTATGATGGAGGCCTTTATAGGCAGTCTCCCTTTTTAAAAACATAATTGCTCTTTTACAAATATACATTAAATACTCTATTACGCTTTCTCATGAAAAGTGTCTGTATTTCATTTCCTGTTACGTGTTCGTATTTCGCTGGCTGCAGTGTTGCCAGGTGGCTATCTCCTGAAGGGATGGGCGAGTCAACCTGGGCAAAGGGGTTTGGGTTGCCATCCTCGATTGCTCTTAATACAATAAAACACACCCCAGACTGTGGCTGTGAATGAGATGACATTGTTTGGTGTGTTTAGAAAAATGCTGCACACTGTTAGTGACCCTTTGAGACACTTAGCAATTCAGCTTCGGCCAACAGGCATGTTACATCCCCTGGTGGAGCGTTACATCATATGTCGCGGCCCGAGCAGCTCCAAAATAATGACCAATGGCCTATGCGGCCAAAGGCTGGGGCTTTGGGGTAAACACTCGTGGACACGTGGTTCACGTCAAATGGTCTCTCCTCTGTTGACCACTTGAATGCGCAGTTCCCCATGTTGTCCCATTATGCCATCAGGCACAACAGGCGGTGGGTGGCTTCAACTTGTGGCGTGGCCTAAGTTCATAAGGCCCGCACCTATGGGAGCTGAATCTGTTACCACTGAGGGCCAGGGTGCTGACTTCGGCGAGGCTGACATACCGTGACATGCATGTGCGGGCTGGGGGTGTCCCCACCATATGTGATTCATGCTGGGCGGATCAGGGAGTGTGGCCATTTGGAGTGGCGGAGAGGGATGGTGGACTCTTCCTCCTCTGACTACTCTTTGATTCTGATACTGATGATGCTGCAGAGTGGACATCGGCATGATGATGGTGTTGTCGAGGGGGAAGGAGAGGACCCTGTTGAAGAGCTGTGAAATCCCATTATGCTACCCCCGTCGCTTTGGCCGACATCCTCCGGTGTCTGGTCCCCGCCGGTGGTCCTGCTGAGGGCGCAGCGGCAGAGCCATCTAGAGAGCTGTCCTGTTGGAAGCTCTGTTTCACAGGAATCTCTGGCGAGTCGCCATCGGTGGCATCCCTGGTGACCAGCGCCATGACACTGGTCGTCATGATGCTGTGAAGTGACCCTTCCGGAACTGCAGTGATGCATGTGGAGTTAGTGGTTGTGCTTGATGGCAGTGATATTTCCTCTGGTACTTCTTCCACCATATCCCTTGTGGGCATCGACATGCTGGGTGTCGTGGCAGGGAAGAGGCACCAAGCGTCATGGTGGAGAGGAGGCGCCGGAGAAGTTTCCCCTCACTGCCGGGACTTCTTATCACGACATCGCCTCTGGTGGTGATTGGTGAGCTGGTTTTCTGGTGCTCGACGTCCTGCTGGTCAGACATGACACTTGGTGTCCCATTTGCCAAAAGGAGGTCGTTGCGATGGACGGTGGGACTCCTCCTGCTGCTCAGCCTGATGAGTTATGTGGTGTACCATAGCAGCTTTACCACTGAATGTGGTCCGCTACAATTCTGGGGGAAACTGGTGCAGAAGTTCTTTGCGCCGCTGGATATTTGTTGTTCCCTGACGTAGACCAGTTGGCCGAGTGCCAACTGTATTGGCGCTCATGTGTTGGCAGGCATCCATTTTTCAATGTAGTGGTCTTGGTTTTCACGAACTGCTAATAACTCTGCCTCCCTGCGCTGTCTTCTGGTTCGCTCGCGCCCTCTGTCTGGCGTGCGGCAAATTCTCTGGGTAGCATGAGCTCGCGACCCAGCAGGACCGCTGAGGCAGTCTGCCCTGTTGCGAGGTCCACCTGATGTCTTATTGTGAATAGGGCGGCAGGTAAATATTCGGCTTAGCTGGTGTGGTCCTTCCCCACTCTCAGGCGTAACTAGGTCTTAAGACCTTGATTTCTTCTCTCGGTGGGGTTTGACCTTGGGTGGAATATTGGTGTTGTATGGTGACTTACCCCACCGATTGCACAGCTTATGCCAAAATCTCCCAGTGAACTGGATACCATTGTGGGTAGCAGTGTTTTTGGGTACCCCCAGCAGGGTTGAACTCAGTTGCCAGTGTCTGTGCAATGGTGCATGCCCATGTGCTGGAGACTGGGTAGGCTTTGGTCCATCTAGAAAATCCATCTCTCATGACTAGGGTGAACCTCTTCCCAGGGGAAGTGAGAGGGTAGGGGCCCTTCAGATCTAAGGACACCGTCTCGAATGGTTCCTTCAACAACCTCGGTTGCTGTTGGGTCCACCTGTCTGCTCTCCTGCTCTTGAAGTGCTTGCAGTGGGCACACTCCTTCACATACCTGCGTATGTCCCTGCTTGCTCCTGGCCAGTGGAAATGCGGGTGGAGATTCCTGGCCGTCTGGGTTGCCTCAGGATGGTCTGCAAAATGGCTACTGTGGGCGTGCCTTAGCACATGTTCACATGCTTCTTTTGGCATATAGAGGCACCAGATCGCATTGGGATGCTGCCGACAGGTCTTGCGCGTGTGTGGGATGTGCCACCACTCACCATATCCTTCTATGATTTCCGCCTTCTTGGCCCGCGAATGTGTGCATTGATGTTGGGTTATAATGACAATGGTCTTAAGTTAATCGAGACTGGGTTCCGGTATTCGGTGGGATCTCTATGGTGTTGCAGGTTACCTGCCCATTGCCTAATGTCTGTGCAATGTTGGCAGTAGGGGGTAGCAAGTCTTCCCACTCGTCCCTGTCGAATGCTACCTCGGTGCCTGGTGCTCTGGAAAGTTCATCGGCCTGTTGATTCTCTTCTCCAAGTACATGTTGCACAACGAAGTCGTACGATTGTAACAACAATGCCCACCTGGCGAGTTTGCTCCTGTCTTCACTCAGTGCAGCCGCAAGAGGTCAACGTAAATATTTGAAATGGTGTAGATTGTAGTTCGCAATATCTCCGCCCAGAAAACAGCGAAATGAAAAATTTCCACTTGCACCCATGATATATACATCTATGAGCTCCAGCCATTTATTGTGAAAACAGATGTAAACGCGTCNATGTGAAGAGTGCCTTTCTTCACGGTTTGATTGAGGAAGACATTTATATGTCTTTGCCAGAACGCTATGGCAAACATAGCGGCGAAATTTGCAAACTCAACAAAGCTTTATACGGCTTACGCCAAGCCCCAGCTAGTTGGCAAAAACGACTGGTGACTTTTCTTAAGCAACAAGGTCTTGACCCATTAAGAACAGACCACTGCATTTTTGTGAACCAGGATAGATCACTGATCCTGGCGATTCACGTTGATGACGGGCTTTTACTTGGAAAGGATGAAAAGAAAATGAACAAACTGTTAAAAAATCTTGAAAAAGAATTTGAAATAACCACATTGAACAACCCCACTTCCTATCTTGGTATGGAGTTGGAAAAATCAAATGAAGCCGTCAAAGTTACCCAGAAAACGTTCATAAGAAGTGTTCTAAAAAAGTTNGTATGGAGTTGGAAAAATCAAATGAAGCCGTCAAAGTTACCCAGAAAACGTTCATAAGAAGTGTTCTAAAAAAGTTTAATATGTCAGAAGCAAACCAGCACAAACACCCTTGACTGCATACAAACCTGCTGATTTCAAAAATCCTGACAAACGAGCGAATTTCCCATTTCGCGAAGCAGCGGGAAGCTTGTTGTACCTCTATACTAAGACCAGACCCGACATTAAGTTTCGCCATGGGATATTGCAGTTGACAAATGGAAAATCCGGACGAACATGATGTGATCAACCTAAAATGCATCATGCGGTATCTCAAAGGCAGTCTAGACAAGGGAATATCNACATGATGTGATCAACCTAAAATGCATCATGCGGTATCTCAAAGGCAGTCTAGACAAGGGAATATCTTATAAATCTAACGGCTCGGAAGAACTGAAGTTGTATTGCGACGCTGATCATACTGGCGACCCTGCAACTACTAAAAGTACATCTGGTTTCGTGATGTATTACTGCGGTGGACCCATCAGCAGGAGATCAAGAAAGCAACCCACAACAGCACGGAAGCTGAATTCATCGCAGCTGCAAAGAGGTGATCTACATCAAAGCGTTAATTGAAGAACTCTCCCAGAAGCCCATCGAACTTGAGATGCTGATTGACAACTTAAGTGCCACCAAACTAATCGAAACTGGTGTAATGAATCGCAAAAGAAAACATATAGATGTTAAATATAATTTTTTACATGAAAAATATGTAGGTTTGATGAAGTTATCTCACTGTCCCACTGAAATACAAATCGCAGATGTGTTAACTAAATCATCTGGACCTACAAAATTTGTACTTTTTCAAAATAAATTGACTAAAACATATAACTGATTTAGATATAATCAGTGCTTTAGAACAGTGATTTTTGCTGACAGTCCAAGGACTTATCTTCGTTAAGAAATGTTGTTTATCATAGTTTTCTAATATTGAAGTAATGAGAAATGCAATTATGTTAAATGCAGAAATTACGGAGGTGTTAAAATACATATAATTTTGACATTTAGATAACTTTCGATAACTGAACATTGTAAAATCGATTATACCTAGTTACCTCTGTGCTATGGCGTCTTGAAAATGTGTTGTGTGTCTTTTTGACTAAAAACTATTAAGTTTAACAAAACGAATTACCTGGTTTTTCTTTATAGAATAGGCTCCTTCATTAGTGTCCACTAGCGTCAAGAATTTAATGACCACAGATTCAGACTTAATAAGTTTTACCAATAGTCTATACAGACAGTAATTGCACACACCAGCTTTCAACTTTTATCAATTCTGTCTTTTTTCACTTGCTCGTTTTTAGTAATGTGTTGTTCCTCTGATTTATTTACGTTTTTATGCGTATCTTATTGCAGCTCGCCGCTTGGAAGATAAATACTTGACAACAGCTCACAATATGTTCGTTTAAGTGTAAAGCATACATTTCAGTTTGGCGTAGTTACGTTTTTCATGCCAGAAGGCAAAATAATAAACAGGCAACAAAAAAATGCCAAACATATACGATCACGATTAGAGAACNGTTTTTCATGCCAGAAGGCAAAATAATAAACAGGCAACAAAAAAATGCCAAACATATACGATCACGATTAGAGAACTTCCTGAGCTGTTTGTGTCTTCGGGTGCCTCGTGTTGGTCTATGAAAGACAGCTGTTCCTGTGTTGGCCTTCTGCCGTGTTTGTCCACTAGGTGACCAAGGAACTGAATGCATGGTTTCTCTATGTGGCACTACCTGTTTGCACACATTAACTTGTTTATCTCTAGACACTCTAGTACCAATTACAGGTGTTTCACATGGTATTCCCAATTCTCCGACCAGATTATTTCGTCGTGCAGATATGGGAGGGTAAAATCCCCTACATAAATGTCGAGCACTTGTACCATCATCACCTTGAAGATGGAAGGTGCGCGAGATGCTACGACTTAACAACCAATGGCCAGTGCGCGCAGCGGGTGTGGCTTTGGGGTAAACACCATTTCGGATCGCCTACTAATTTATTAAAAGAGTTAACTCTTGTAATAAATAGTAGGACAGTCTCTTGAGTCGTATAATACCTGTTGGTAAGAAGTTGCGAGTTCTGTTCTTGTCGACCTGCACTACGCACTATTGGCCTGATATTTTTGGTGTGGCCCGGTGCAGCTGGTACAGTTGATGTGACTGTGGCGATCAAAGTTGTTCACGCGAAACTCTTGTAAACTCTTGTACAGTAGCGGGCACTTGTAGGCCTTGTGAGTCAGGTCCGTTTTATTTTGCATTGTATACATGTAATTGTGTACATTATTCGGCATTAAAATTCACTTGAGTTAACCGAAACTTGGGAGTTCTCATTTAGTTTTTTATTTCAAGCCCTGGCCTTATCCAGGAAGTCATCGACGCCGCTAGAAGCCATCCTTCATTTATAAGGTAAAAAGCAATATTAAGGCATGCTGGGGTGCCTGAATACCCAAGTTAATTATTAATTTTTTTCTGTAAATTTATATAGTGTGTTACGGGATACAGCCATGTGGTCGTTTGGCCCATGATCCTGAGAACTTAGACTTCGTGCTCACCCAGAGAGCTGATGCCCATTCTGTTCGAAATAGGAATATTGTGTAATATTCTCACTTTTCTTAATATAGTCGCCGAACGATGTCCACATTACTATCGCCGACATCTCAGGATACGTTAAATGATCTGCCCAACTAAGTGTGGCAAAAATCTGGAGAAGAAAGGACAGTTGGACTTAAAATTTTCCATTTGTTCTGCTTATCCAGGAAAACACAGTCTGCGCCGCCATTTTGTAGCATAGGTCATGCCAGCGTAGAACAATAGACTCTGACGTCATAGCCGACATGTCATCAAGCACGCACAACCTCGAGCGACTGTGCCACTATAAACAACCGAACCGGGCGATACGCTACATGTGTGTGAGGAGCCCACGAATGGTAAAGGCCGCTGCCTTCTGGGAAGATGGTCCGCGATTACAACTAAGGACCCGGCTACCGCATTGTGTGATATACAAAGACTGTTTAGAAATGGAGCACAATCCAACTCTACCACCCACCTGTCGAAAGTGTGATCAGTGTGGAAAACCCCAAACACTCGATACCTTCGACCAATATAACATATCCGCAGGTATGTGCAGGTACTCGCCGACCAAATACGATACATATTTTCTGCCTCCTCTCGCTTCCACAGGAGCCGCCTACCGCTGTGCACAATCCACATGTACAGGGGTTGACACAGACTCAGTGAGCTGTGCTACATGCCAACATGTAATACATACGAGTTCCTTATACCACACAAAATGGATTACCCTGGATTACCCAGTGATTGCAATGCACTGAAAAGTTGACAATCTGCCAGTCAGAATTCCTAGAGCACGAGTTTCAGCCAGCAACCGGTGAGTACCCAGCAACAACCAGGGTTCCATGTATTGGAAAGAATGTTGTGTGAACCTGAAAAGCAGTGCGTAAACTGCAGAGTGTGTAACACAAATTTTTACCCCATATGTGTGTCCGCGAAGGAACATTTAAGTGTAAACAAAAGTACGCAGCCCAATATGGGACTATACCGTAATCCACGCGACTAAAAAGGGAAATTCATGTGTTCACCCAACCTGTGCTGAGATTATGTAACAAATAAACCCAGCGAATGGAACTCATGCCACGCATGCCTGCATGACAGGGAATGATAGGAGCTGGCAGGACACAGTTAGAAACACCCGGGCCATCAGCCCCCGAGTATAGAACGAGCCTAACCGGGCAGAATTACATGACATCCGCCAAATTTCAGACACTTCCGAACTTTTTTGGACAGACAACTGAGGATGTCCGAGTGTTCCTCAAAGAGTGCACTACCCGATTACAATGGTAAGGGGTTAGCGAGGAAGAGTGGATGAGTTTCATCGGGAACCAACTACTCGGGGAAGCGAAAGCATGGTGGGGGTCCATTACAGAATACGACATGTCCTGGGGACACTTCGTACACAAATTTATGGCCATATGCGTGAACACGTATACCGTGTTAAAACAACAGGTCGACCTTTTTACCGAGGAACAAGGTACCACCGAAGAACTGGACATATCCGTAAGCCGAAAGTTAAGTCTAGCTGACAGACATTATCCACATCTCCCGGAGGAAGACATACTCGAAACAATCGTGGAAATGGTGAGACACGAATATCGATCGGCCTTACCACCCATGGTGTTCAACGGAACACAACACCTCCTAAGAACAGCTGTGAGTGTAGCACGAGACATGGAGAAGCGCAGGGCTGCAAATTTTTATGCGCGCAGTAAAGGTGGATGGACGGATGGGTGGAGCAATACTGTGGACACCCGGACATTCGAAGGGAAGAGTGGCATAAGGGACAATCCCAAAATCTGGGACGTCAATAGTGGAAAGGGCTCACCAAACCTGTCTCGCTGCCACATATGTAAAGATGAACAATATCACAGCACAAAATGTGCCCTAACTGGGCGAGTGAACAGCAGGGAAACGACAAAACGGAGTAGGGCAAATTGGAGCCACCCTTTCCGCCATTATCGCGACCGGAACTCCTGAAACTACCAATAACAAACAGATCCACCATTACCTAGGTCAGGTTAGCTCCGCCAGTGATCAGCTGATCAGAATAACCATAAGCTTTGATGAGTGGAATATCGTTGCCTTAATCGATAAGACCGCGCCGCATAACTTTGTGCAGGCCGGGTTAATAGGCGAACAGCTGATCACCAGGGACAAACAAATCGTACAATTGGCCACATTGAACGGGGCCAGCGAATGTCTGGGTGAAGTCCAAGTGAAAATATATATTCGTGACTGTTTATGGACATCTTCCCCTTCTTCTCCGACGAGATACGAGAGGGCTTGGTTCCAGTGGTGCCGTGGCTTAAACACAAAGCCATTATAGAAATCACCATGGACCACATTCACTTCGGTTTGACCAAATGGTGTACAACCTAGGGCATCGCAGAGAAAACAGCGAAAAATCTGTCCAACTAGACACATTCGAAATTGCCATACCCGCGGACATAGGGACGCGATCCAGCGAGTCTTGACCGAATGACGGGACATATTTGCCATGGCAGACCCCCTTAAAAGATTGAGCGTGGCAGAACACGCGATACCACTCACTAAAGTTGAACCCTTCAGGTCCGCCTCTCGTGATTATGACCCTTATCACCTGAGGATCATTAATCAACAATTCGAGGAAATGGTTAAACTTGTTAGGATACGTCAAGGTTTTATCTTCCCTTGACCTAAGAAGCGGCTATTGGTAAGTAACAGTACGACCCGAAGACCGTCATAAGACCGCATTCATGACCCCCGGCGGCCACCGTTTTCAATATTGCACCATGCCTTTTGGGCTGAAATCCCATCTTCTCCATCCAGCGCATGATGGTCCATATTCTGGATGGTCTGATATGGGAGGGTACGATCTCATACTTATACGACGTTGTGATCTGGTCAAAAACGTGGGAAAAACACGTACAACACCTATCCCTCGTCTTGGAGCGACTGGTTATCAATGGGTTTATGTGTGCCAATGGAGAATGTCATACAAGATAAACAAGTCTTCAATACCTGGGCCACATGGTCGATACCGAGGGTATCAAGCCCAACCACGAACAATTGAGGGTAATTCAAGACTATCCCCCACCCAGCACACACAAATGCCTGCGAAAATTTTTCGGGCTTATAAACTGGTTAAGGCGCTACATACAAGACTTCGGAACGATAACAACCCCACTAACCGCCCTGTTGTCAACACAGTGGCATTTCCAATGGAACGACGATGCTAAAAACGTGTTCGAAGAAATCAAACACATTTTCCGACAGTGCGACAAACTGTCCCTTTTAGATTTCCTGTTTCCTTTGATTAAAATGTATTTATTTTATCCAGTTAAAAGATTTTTGTAAATAAAGTCTACCTATTAAGAGTGGTATATAGTCTCATCTCGGGCGAGAAACACACAGTGGTTTTGTAATAATGATTATTTTGAAACTATTATAGATATGGCGTCAAATGATTTTGAGCAGGAAAAAATTGAATTGTTCGAACTATGGTTATATTTTTCCATTCTATCAGTGTTAAATACATTTTGCTAAATAATGAAATTGCATAATTTTACTCCTGATTTTCAGTTAATTGGAAAGTAAATACATGAAACAAAAATAATAGTGGAATTAGCTATAGTTTTTTGAGTAAAATTATGCCAAAAAAAGGTGTTCTCACAGCTTTGCATTTTAATAAATTTAACTAAAACTGTAGGAATGTTTTGCGCATTTTGAAGCCTGTCTTGTGCTACTGCCTACTCGCTACACAATTTTCCTCGTTTCGCCACGTGTGTTGGCCGGGAAGGGAGGGGATGGCTGGCAGTGGCCTGCCGCAGTAGGGGAGGTATTGTCTGCTTTTAAGGACAGGTGTGTCTGTTAGGTGGGCCCAATGAGGTAGTCTTGAGCTGGAGGGTTCAGACATCCCGAGAGATAGCTTGCATGATTGTTCGCAGTACTAGGTTGTTGACGTGTTTCACTCTGCTGCATTCCTTGCCTTCTACTATTAATGGATATTTAGGGACACATATTCGAGCTGTAATTTATCAAGCTACTGAACATAGAAATGTTTTCCACTAGTTACGATGAATTTATTGAAGCGTAGTTTGAAGTATGAATAATAAAATTATTAAGAATATTTGACATACAAGTAGATGAACGTTATGTTTTCCAAGCCGAAAGTGGGTCCATGGTTGACAAAGTGGCTAGGGCTCTCATCGTTCACTCAGGTGATCTCGGTTCAACTCCCGACGGGATTACGCTCGGATTTTGAAAATAATGTTTGAATATGATTCTGTTGGATGGATTTTCTCTTGAGTGTCTCGTTTTCCTTAGCGTTGCATTTCAGCGTTGCTCCACATTCTTCTCAATTTCCTCCTACCTGGCTCTCACGCAAGACTATTGATGCCGCCCAAAATCTTTATAAACTGTCAAATTAAATACGGAACTGGCTTAGCCGGCTAACTTGTCAAATATTTATATAAACTTCTTAGTTACAATTTAAGTGCTAAAACAATTTGCATGCAAGTATACGAAAGTTTGTCAAGCATATCTATCAAGTGTGCCTAATTTATACTTCTTTATTTTTATTTTTAAATAATTTTTTTCCGTTAGCTATGTGGAGATGCGAAATCTTTGCTCGATTGCCATTTCTATATATGGAAATACTTGGGATAGTGACTGCTACTCTGTAAATCATATGGCTACAGTAAGGAAGATTTTGTCTATTTTGTTACTTACTTTTCAGTTCCAGGCAGATTTTTCATTTTTGTAACTGTTGAATATTAGCGTCTGCTATATTCTTAATGTTAATCCTGGCTATACGGAGAATCGCGGCTATCGGCCAAGGCCATGCTGTTGTTCAGTTGTTCTGTAGTCTAGTTCGTGATGGCGCTCTCGCAGCATGTCGTGTTGTAGCGATGTCGTGTTATAATCCAAATACATCTGTAATGCATCACTCCAGTTTGTTATTTCTCTTCCGTGTTTTTCTACAGTTTATGGGCCCAGGCACCTAACTGCGAGTGAATGAAGTATTTACAGTGAACAGCGTGCGTGTTTTTCTTTCGTGAATGCAATCCTAACCTGTCTCGTTAATGGCCGCGTGTCTTCCGTCCGTTCGTTTTTAATTATCGTCCGCGACAAATATGGAAGCTCACTCCCGAACAAATATAGACAAGTTGGAAGGCCAAGCCAACTGGAGCGATTGGAAATTCCAAATTATTATATTGCTCAGAAGTAGTGGTCTTATGGATGCGGTAGAAGGGAAACTGCAATTTCCCGTAGAACCGAACACGCAGTTAATGGCAAAGGAGTATTTGGAATATACGACCAAGAAGCATATTCTAGACAGAATAGAATTTGGAGCTCAGCAAGTCATCGTCAATAATATGACGTCGGCAGTGAGACAACTCGTCAATATGTGTAGTACTAGCAAGGAGATGTGGACCAAGCTCCTGAGTATCTACGAACAGCGAACTGAACAGCGGCAAGACAGATTGTTTAATGATTTTTTCAGTATAAAATCAATGGACTCTGACAGTGTGGCAAAGCATATTGCTCGTCTCGAGAAATTGTGGATGGAACTGTGTGATGAAACGTGGAAGGAAGACAAAGTAAGGCTTCCAGAATCCTTGTTCATCAATCGTATTTTAAATACACTTCCTTCTCAATATTTCGAATTTGTCAATGCCTGGGAATCGATGCCGAAAGAACAGCGAACAGTGAGAAACCTGACTGAAAGACTATGTACAGTCGAGTTGAGACTTAAGGAAAGGGATTCAACTCAAGATTCAGCGTTACTCGTGAAGTTCAAGACAACACCGTCATCTTCAGGAACGAAGAAACCTGAGAGTAAGAAGAAATCGGTGATTTGTTTCAATTGCAAGAAGGAGGGACATTTTAAGTCCAACTGTCCCAGTTTAAATCGCAGTGAACGGTTTAAATCAGCAAAACATCCGCACGCCTTATCGGCTACTGATGAAACTAACGCAAGTGATATCAGTGGCAACAATGCTTACAAGTGGGTCATTGACTCAGGGGCCAGCTCTCATATGACAAAGTTTGGCGATCATCTCGTAAACTTTGACGCTACCTTCAAGACTAAGGTAAATTTAGCTAATGAGACAACCATTGAAAGTATTGGCAAGGGAGATGTGCGGGTAAATATGCCAACGGGCGAGTACGTAATCACCGACGCACTCAGAGTACCCGGACTTCCAGCAAATTTGCTTTCTGTTAGCAGGATGACTGAAAAGGGTTTCGTCATTGTCTTCGAAAAGAACTGCTGCAAGATCTTCAGAGAGGAAGAAGTAAAGGTGAGTGGTTCTCCACACATTGTTGCACCTCGTAAATTTGGTACTTATGTGATGGAAGCGAAACCAATAAAGAAGGAAACCGCTCGTTTCACAACTGATCAAGACACCTGGCACAGACGGTTGGGACATTTAAACTTAAATGGACTCAAAAAGCTGAAAGAAATGTCTGGTGGCGTAGTGTTTCCAGAAAGCGATTTCAAGAAATGTGAAATTTGTTTGCAGGGGAAACAGACGCACAAACCCGCAACAAGGAAAAAGAACAAAGGAAAGAGGGCCGCAGAAAAGTTGGAACTTATACACACAGACGTGTGTGGGCCCATGAGCGAACCAACAATGAGTGGTGCCCGGTATTTACTCATGTTTACTGATGATTTCAGCAGAAAGACGTTTGGTTACTTACTCAAAGCAAAAAGTGAAACCTTGGACAAGTTTTGTGAGTTTAAAACGTTTGTCGAGAACCAGACTGGTCTAAAAATAAAGAAGGTCCGTACTGACAATGGCACTGAATATACATCTCGTCAGTTCGAGAACACTTTAAGAAGGTCTGGGATTGAGCACCAAAGAACCGTGCCTTACACACCAGAACAGGGGGGAGTCTCGGAGCGGATGAATCGCACTGTGGTCGAGAAGGCACGTTGCATGCTCTTGGATTCCGGACTTCAAAAGAAATTCTGGGGCGAAGCAGTCATGACGGCAATCTACTTGAAAAATAGATCACCGACTGCAGCGGTTGTTGGAGCAACTCCCGAAGAGGCTTGGACTGGGTCAAGAGTTGACCTGACACACCTCAGAACCTTTGGGTCAAAGGCTTATGCACCTACTCCCAAGCATAACAGAAGAAAATGGGAGGCCAGAGCTCAGGAGTACATCATGGTTGGCTATCCAGAGGGAACAAAGGGTTATCGTCTCTATGACCCGAGAAGACCTGGAAGGGTAACTATTGCTACAGATGTAGAGTTTATGGAATCTGACATTCCAAAAGGCGGATCAAGGGGCCCAGCATCTGCTGATGATAAAACACACAACATTGCGAAACCTCCTGTACTACCAGTGGAGGGTGTTATAGTGGGTGATGAGTCCTTGCCCTCATCTGAGTCCTCGGACTTCCATGGATTTGAGGACCTTCCCCCAGCTGACAGCAGAGTGGGGAACTCCTTAGACAGCATTGAGGATGGCAACGCAGAGGTTGTTCATACGCCGGAGAATGCTGAGAGAGGACTCCACGACAACTTTCAACGGAGGTATCCAGAGCGACAGCGCAAACCGAAGATGTATCCTGATCATGTCACTTATTTATGTGTCAGTAAGCCACCTTCAAATGGTGAAGCTGTGCGGTGCAGTGAAAGTGTTAACAAGCCTGTTTTGTTGTACAATGACAACCAAAGTGCTCAGAAGCTAGTGTATAACCCCATGTCTCACAACAGGACGAGACCTATTGATGTGATCTGATAGAATGATTGCGGATATTAAGGGCATTAATATGTGTTAAGTTTCTTTGCATTGTCTTTTCATTTGTACTTATGGTTAAGTATGTATGTATCCCCAGATTAAGGGGGAGTGTTGATGTATGTATGCCTTGATTAAGGGGGAGTGTTGATGTATGTATGCCTGGATTAAGGGGGAGTGTTGAATATTAGCCTCTGCTATATTCTTAATGTTAATCCTGGCTATACGGAGAGTCGCGGCTATCGGCCAAGGCCATGCTGTTGTTCAGTTGTTCTGTAGTCTAGTTCGTGATGGCGCTCTCGCAGCATGTCGTGTTGTAGCGATGTCGTGTTATAATCCAAATACATCTGTAATGCATCACTCCAGTTTGTTATTTCTCTTCCGTGTTTTTCTACAGTAACATATGCTTGAATAACTTTCCGTCTATTTGTTACAGCCAATGTGTGTCTCGGCTGCTGATTGATCCTCATATTATGCTTGCTGCTCATGTTATTAGTACCTCTGAAAATAGGTTGTCTCATTTATATTACTTTTTGCACAACCAATGATAACTTTAAAAAGAATTAACAAATTCTAGCGCAAGTGCACTTTGTTAAAACCAAATGATTGAATTGTCGGAATGTTGATTCTTGAGCTATATATATTATTCCGCCGATATTGTTAAGCATGCATTAGCGTTGCTGGAATGCTGACAGTACAAAATCGTTTGGCAGATCATGTATATCATGTATGAAATTGTAGCATGTGTTTTACGTCTTGAATAAAATTTATTTAGCCAGTGGTTAGTGTAAGAGTGAATGCTACAATAAATGAATTTTAAATGCTTATTTATTGTTATGATATAGCATTATGTATGAAAAAAAAAACCAATCTTAAACCAACAAAACAAGTTCATTGTTTGAAAGCATGAAAACATAAAAACAATAAGATTAAATTTGTTTACGGTTCGTAAAATTGTGTTAGTTTATCCACAACTAATATAATGGGAGTGAAGAATCAAACCCTTAAGGACTACAATTTTGGTTTTGAAAATATGTTTGTCATGTTATTAAAACTTTACATATCACATAAAATTTCATCTCCTTTTAATTACCAAGCTTTGTTTTAAAAACTATTTAAGGAGGGTAGTGAAAATTTGATTAACTATATAAGTTACCATTATTCTGTAATTTAAGTACGACTAAAACTAGGCATAATGAATGTTCACAATTCCATTTATATTATTCACAAGTTTGCAGTACCAAACGCAAAACACATGAAAATTGTCATATTTATTGCAGATATAACTCTTAACATATTTTCTCACTTATTTTAATAACATACACCCAATTTTATTACAAGCGAAATATTTGACTTTGATGTTTAATCGACAAAAGTTTTCATATCTGAGTCACCAAGACGACAGAGTATGGCTTGACAGCTGGTTTGAGCAAGTTCAACATAACACTCCCCTAAATAAATGTTTCCATTATGATTTTGAAAGTATTTATGCGTATTATTAACGAAGAATCATGAGAAACTAACTACCGTGTATGTGTTAGGTTTACTCATTAATTATGGCTATTTCTTTTTACAACACACACAATTAATAAATACCCAAAAATTATCTTGCATGGAAAATCTTGCAACATTGTATTTATTTAACTAGGAACTTAATAAAAAATTGTGTTTTATAGATAGCAGTCTTGAATATGCAAATTATCTTTAATTATTTTCTTTATGTACGCTTATCATTAAACTAGTCACTGTGCAAAAACATTTCCAGTGAAACTAAATCTTTGATTTTTTAGTTCTACACGTATAAAAACTGTTGCGTACAGAAGTTGTTATCTAGTTGATTAGTTAATTGTGTGTGTAATGTACATTCTGACTTATTTTAACTAAACCTATTACTGAAAAGGAGTGTAGGGAAACAAAACATGTTAACAGCAAGCCTGATTATTACTATGTTCTGAAGGGGGTCTATTATTTTATCATAATAAAATGTTTTCTCTGGTAGGCGTTTGTCAAAATTAGATACTTCCAATGGTATGTCAGAGTAAAGTTGTAATTGTATGCACTTATGCATTACTTCTCTCTCCAAACTTGCAAGGCTCGTAGTAAAAAAACAAGGGTTTACTGATAACTAATGAGCCTACTTTCCTCTACATGGGAGCAAATAAATTTTAGCGAAGTTCTTAAAAACTTAGATGGTAGTTAAGCGTTGACATCTCATTGAGAGCAATATCATTAGAGATGAAACCAGAAACATGTGAAACAGTACCAAGACAATTTAAATTCACGTGTGACTTCCCCGTATTCGAATTCAGAAAAACTCGTAAAATTAAGCTAACTTGCAATCTACTGTATCACGGTGGTAGGATTCGGAGCATCAACTTTGGATGTGATCAGTCTAATGTTTTGAATGATAGGGTTCACTATCCTGAAATATTTACATGGTCATCATTTTGAAACTAAGTGTCCGAGCCACTAAAACACACACAAGTTCACATAGCTTACCACAATGCTACTTCTGTGAAATATGTGGTGGAAATCGGTTGAATGGTCTCCGATATGGCATAAAAACTTTATTTTCTTAAATGGAGCTATCTTACAAAATTGCTTAAAAAGACACACTGAACTCGATGTTTCCAGTATATACTATCAGTTTGATTGAAATTGTTAAATACATATTACAAACACATCAAAATATTTACATGGCTGTCATTTCGAAAGAAATCTTCTGCATTCTCTCTCACCTCCGCCTTTCTGCCGCTCTGGAAGCCGACTCGGTTCCGCCCCCTTCCCCGCAAAGCCACTGTCTGTCTCACCCACCTCATTAACGCCATTTCCATTCACTGCCATTTTCCCCCCCTTAGAAGTCCGCAATCGTAGTCCCCATTCCGAAGCCTGCCAAGCCCCCTGACCACCCCTCATAATACAAACCCACTTCTCTTCTCCCCATAATCTCCAAAGTTGCCGAGAAGGTCACACAACATCGCCTTGTCCACGCCATCTCTGCAGCCAACATTCTTCCCAACCACCAGTTCGGTTTACGCTCCTACCTTTCCACCACCCACGCATCGCCCGTGTGGAACGTGTCGTCGTGACTGCGTTATAACGACGCCATTATGCGAGAATGGTCCTCCTCGACCTTGCCAGAGCTTTCGACTCTGTTTCACATCAACTACTCGTCACCCGCCTCTCCGCCATGAACATCCCTCGCATCTCATCTGCTCGTTCCTGGAGGGTCGCTCCTCTTAGGAGCGGGTGGATGTCTCACTCTCTCACCCCCGCCACATTCTAGCTGGAGTTCCGCAAGGCTCTGTCGTAAGCCCCCTCCTTTTTGCCCTTCACATCGCAGACCTGAAAGTCCCACCTGCCATCCATGAAGTTCAGTAAGCTGACGACACCTGTCTTCTTTATTTTTCCTTCCATGAGCTCATGCTCAGCGACCACCTCAGCCGCGGCCTCACCTCCATCAACAATCAGCTTCGCACCCTCGGCATCAGGCTTAACCATTCCAAATCAACTGCCATCCTCTTTTCTCGCCATTGACCCTCTGGCCTTCACCCTCCTCAAACTATGTCACTCTCATTCCATGGTCTTCTACCCTCCGTTACCTGGGGGTCATTTTTGACTCCCACTTCAACTCGATCCCTCACCCCGACTCCATCACCACCAAAGACAACACCACCATGATCCACCTCGTCCCTGTTATCCGCCCCTCCTCTGGGACCCCCCCCCCCNCTTCCCATAAACACCTACGCCTGCCCCACCTGGTCTCACATCACTGTCCATATCTACTTACAGTCTCTCAGACTCATCCTCCATATCCCCCTCCCCATTCACTGCAAACCAGGTACTCGCCACCGCTTACCTCCATTATCCTATACCGTTCTCGCCGACCTCATCAACTGCTTCTCCCATTCTTGCACCAGTCACCTCACCAACCCAACCATTCATCAACTAACCACCCCCATTCCACCCACTGTCTTTCCTCGCCGGCCGCTTCTCTCCACCGAACATCTTCGGAGGGACCCCGATAAGGATGTCACCCTGGCCAAGGCTGACATAACACTGGTCCATCCACACATCAACGCTCATTTCCCCATATCACCAATTTTGTCTTCGCCCTTACGTCTCTCTCTTACATGCATCACCTACAATTTGCCCACTTTTCTCTTCCACTTCACGTATGCTGGACCTCCAACTGCCAGTATGCGCTCTGTTAACAAATTATTACATCACCCAGCAGTCCACACCATTTTGCCCAGCTCATGATTTGCCCGAAAGTACATCCGGTTGGAAGGGCACCACACTACTGTTACACGAATTCCCTGGGCACAACATCTTCTTACACGTAAAAAAAGTTGGCATTTATATATTGATTGGTCCTCGAGATATGGTATTAAACCTCCATTGTTCATGTAACCATCTTCATAAATAGAGGAGAAGAAGTTTATGTATTTAAAAACTGTATTATTTCTTGTGACACTATCTTACAAAATGCAGGAGAAATGACGTTTTGCATCTACAATTTATACATTATACTGTTAGCATACAGAGTTAAGTTGAAATCTTTTTGCAGTTTCGTAGATAAAAAATTCTGAGCTAAAATGTTTATATGGCTGCCATTTTAAAAACATGTTTGTATGACCCTCTCACAGTTAATCAGTTTACATGGCCTGCCATGGTGGTACTTGTTTGCCAATTTTGTTAGAAATCGGTGGTTTTTTTTCGGAGATATCGCATAATTTTAATTTGTCATGTGATACTCTTTTACAAAATGGTGGAAAAAGAGATTTTAAGTGCACATTAGATGGTTGTAATATATACAGTCAGCATAAAAAGTTTCATTGGAATTAATTACATGGTTTCGACGATATAACATACAAAACTAAAATATCTTTATATCCGAAATTTCAAAAATAAGTGTCTGACATACCTAAAACTCATAGGTTGACATAACCTAACACAGTACTACTTGTTTGCCATATTTGGTAGCAATGCATCACTTGTTTCCCGAGATATTACATTAAAACTTTATTTAATTGTGTGGCTCTATTTTACAAAATGGGGGACAAAAGAGGCCCCATGTAGACACCTCTTATGTTTGTTGTATACACTATCAGCATACAAAGTTCTGTTGGAATTGATTAATAGGTTTCGAAGATATAGCATACTTTGCTAAAATAACTAGATGGCCCCCATTTTGAAAATATGTCTGACATAACTGAAACATATTTGTACATATCTACTGCTGCATTACTACTTGTTTGCCAAATTTGGTAGGAACTTGTCAATTGTGTCTCGTGATATTATACAAAAACTTTATTTATTCATTTAGTACTATCTTACAAAATGGTTTGCAAAATTGGTTGTTGTTTGGTTTATATGAAGCGTGTAATAGATACTGTCAGCATACAAAATTAGATTTAAATTGGTAAAATGGTTTTGTAGTTACACCAAATAAACATTAAAAAATTGTATGGCCACAATTTTGAAAATAAGTTACAACATTGTTTCAGAAAAGGATACTCATGTGAGAAGCTGCCTGCCTGGGCGGTTAGAGGATCTGGTGCAGGCAGTTGATGAGGGAAAGCAGTTGGATGCCTGCTTCATAGACTTTGAGAAGGCATTTGATAAGGTGCCCAATGGGACTTGAAAGTGGATGAGCTGATACTGGACAAGTGGGTAGTGGAATGGATTTGGTACTTCTTCAGGGGGTGAAGACAGAGGGTGAAAGTGGGAGAGGCAATATCGGAGGGAACATATCGAAAATTGAAAACATGATAAGTGCATGCGCAAAGACCTACTTTCTATATTGGTACTTGAAGCTATGCTGCAATCAACACAGATGCCCCTCACATAACCACCCTTATAAAAAAAGCAAACACAAGGCATATGTCATAGATAACACTTGCAATAAATGAAATAAATAAAAACATGTATTGGCAACTCAGTGTCTTAAGAATACATAATAATTTACGTATTTGCTTGCCTTATATCAGGCAACCTGTAAAAATGAAAGAAAACCCTACAAAAAAAATGTTTATTATGACACAATAAATACATGCAGAAAATAATTGCTGTAATATTTTTCATTCAGCTTCTGGACGAGTCCATTATTGGCTGAAGGGGACTAGGCAGCCATGCATGAATATTAAAATTACAATGGGAGGAATATTTAATTAGATTCCTCAGCTTTATTGCTTGTGTAATAAATCTGCAGAATTTTAGCTCAACACTTTCGTGTATGACATAACTCTTATCACCACACACCATCTTCACAGGCGGCACAATAAGGGGAAACGGAGGATGCTGATAATAATGGGATGGGCCTCCCACATGAATTCTTCATACTCTATTGCGCCTGACGAATGGGGGATTTTGTATGAAAAATGCTAGCCTGAAAACTCCCTTCCCTAATGAGATGCCTCATGCGGAGTTTGAAGTGGGATGGTCACCTGATGGTTTGGCGGCAGCTGTGACATCGTGCAGACACCGCATGACCATCCCGCTCGGAGATCTGCAGTCCCCTAGGGCGACTGCCGATGGAAACGCGGGGCGACAGGACGAACAGTCACTGGCAGGGTGGTACATGATACACATCATCACCTTGAGGGAAGTTAAGGACTTACCATTCTGATCATAGTAAGTCTTAATATCTAATTGATATTTATGCACTTGCTTCAGATGCTCGTTAAAACTAACAACCTTAGGTTTTAATTTTGTAGAAGAAATAGGTAATTTGGTTCTCAAAGGGCAAGGCATTAAGAGTTCAGCTGGAGAATCGAAATTACTCTTAAGGGTATTGATATAACAATTTTTTAACAATACCAATATTCCTTTCAACTATTCCATTAGCTCGAGACAAATATGGGGATGAAATAATATGATGGACATACCAGTCCCTAAAAAGTTGATGTAAATCATTGCTATTAAATGGTGGCCCATCACTAACAATGGTACATGGGATACCAAACCTGACAAAAATGGATTTTAAATGTTTAGCGATTTCAGCAGTACAACTGTTAGGTAATTAAACAATAGATATTTTGAGTAGTGGTTAATCATCATCAAATTAGCCCTGCCCTTTATATAAAATATATCCAACCCTAGGTTTTCTCAGGGGTGATTCCCCACAAAGTGAGGTATAAGAAGCATCTTTGCCAGACTACTTTTATATTTGTATATTTGTGACAAACTTGACAGTTCTTCACCAACACTCTGATATAATTAGTGTTGCCTGGCCAAAATACAGTATGAATATAAAATAATATCCCAACTTTGAAGGTCTATAATATCAAAACCAAACAATCTACAACCTTGATTGACCAATCAAATGAACCTTGGAACCGTGAAGTTTGTTTATCATACATTCACAAATGGTCAATGTGACCATCATGATCGGCCCGAATGCCATTTATGAGGTGCGCTCGGTACGTCCATTGTCGAAGGGAGACTGTTGGGCGCGTGGTGTCCCTCGAGCTGTGAAAGTGCCAGGCGCCAGCTCAGTGTTGAGTAATGAGATCGGGTCGTGGGTAATCACCCTAGGGGACTCGAGGTAACACACCGTCAGATAACAGGAAAATGCGAGCTGTATGACCGCTGCACAAGCCCAGATTAATGAACGCACTATTGGTTATATGAAAGATGATTATTTTATTTAACACTTAACCGAACAGACACGTGGTGACCACGTGGTCGTACAATATAACACACTAATGGATTACGATTAATTAAGGCGTGTGATGCTGCTCCCCCTCGGTGCAATGTAACATAACATACAAGTTAATTCGTGGATGATGTGATGATACAATTACTGAGTGAGGTTGCAGCCTCAGGGGCTGGCACCGAGGTTCTTGTGAAGCGAGAGACTTACCATGTCCGCCCGCGTTGAAGTGATGAAGCGTTCTAGACTGAGAACTGCGCCGGCTCCCACTACTTGAGCGCGGGCGATGCCAAGCGGTGGAAAGATGAAACATAAATGCGACTTAAAAAATGCTAATGAGATGTAATAAAATGATATACCTTAGATTAACATAATCAAACACAACTACCCTATACAAGTTACATAATAAAACACAATTATCCTTGCACAAATACACAATAAATCAGGGTTATATTAATATTAAATATTTGCACCGCAGCAGCCAATGTATTGCCATCTTAGTAATGTCACATGTCCCTGGCTGGCTGGGTATGTGATGACTGTCTTTAAACATGATAAATATGATATAAATAAATACTGAATAGATACACTGAACCAATAAATAATAATGATTAAATTATTAAGCTCTGAATAATTAATGACACTGGTGCAATTTACACACATGGCACAAATACACTTGATAATTATGACACTGAATAAATACATATAACCCTGAATAAACTATACTGATGCACTCCGATCAATTATGTCGCACTGATGTAATTATATTGGTTAACTCTGATTAATTACATAGCACTGAATATACGATATTGACGAACGCTGATTGATTACATAACACTGAATACACTATCACTCTTTCCCACATGCCTGCCGGTGTGGTGCATCTGGAGTGGAGGACACTACTCCGGCAGTCACAGTGATCACAAAGGTACCAGCGAACGCCTGGTTCACGTCTCTTCACAGTTCCTCGGTTCATTTGATAGGTCAACCAAGGTTGTAGGTTGTTTAGTTTTGATATTATAGACCTTCAAAGTTGGGGCATTTTTTTATACCCATCATATATAGTATCCATAGCATGTTGTTGACATTTTGTCAATTCCCATATGTCACTCTTGAATTATCTTCAAAATATTGTGTCTGAACAGAAAAAGCATGATCACATTGGAATCTTTGAAAAACAAACATCCTCTCACAGTAATATAATTTCGGTTTTTGTAGAACTACCAAGCTGATTTTATCAGACCAACCCTGTTGACAGTAATGAATTGGGTTTTGTAATCACATATATAATAGTTTTTTATTATTTTTACTTGAATTTTTGATTTGGCACAACCATACACTGAATAACCAACTTTATACAGGCTTACAACTCATACTTCATTTCAGTAAAAGATTTGTCATCATTCATAGCGGAACAATAGTGTGTCTGCGTTTGAGAGCAACATAATTAAGATTAATTGTATCTCGTAATTTGAAGATCTACCTTATGAAGACTAGGTGAAATTTTGCTGGCTTTTTAATAATGGAAACGAGTGGTTTGTGGTCTGTTTCCACATTAATATCTTGGGAAAATACACTGAAGATTAAAAAAAACTGGTACACCTGCCTAATATCGTGTAGGGTCCCCGCGATCATGCAGAACTACCGCAAAGCGACATGGCATGGACTCGACTGATGTCTGAAGGTATGCAGAAGGCAATTCACACCATGAATCCTGCAGGGCAGTCCTCAAATCCATAGGAGTGCGGGGCGATGGAGATCTCTTCTGAACAGCACATTGCAAGGCATCCCAGATATGCTCAATAATGTTCATGTCTGGTGATTTAGGAGGCCAATAGAAGTGTCTAAAGACAGAAGTGTGTTCCTCGAGCCACTTGGTAGCAACTCTCGATGTGTGGGGTGTCGCATTGTGTTGCTGGAATTTACCACATCCGTCGGAATGTACAATGGACATGTATGGGTGCAGGTGATCGGACAGGATGCTTACGTCTCTGTCACGATATCAGAGTCGTATCTAGACGTATCAGGGGTCCCATTTCACGCCAACTGCATACGATCCACGACCCATACCATGACAGAGCCTCTGCTAGCTTGAACAGTCCACTGTTGACATGTAGGGTCCATGGATTCATGAGGATGTCTCCATATTCATACACGTTCATCCACCCGATACAATTGTAAACGAGACTCGTCTGACCAGGCAACTTGTTTTCAGTCATCAACAGTCATATGGCGGTGTTGGTGGGCCCAGGCGAGGCGTAAAGATTTGTGTCGTGCAGTCAACAACAGTACACGAGTGGGCCTTCGGCTGCGAAAGCCCATATCAATGATGGTCCATTGAATAGTTTGCTTGCTGGCACTTGTTGATGCCCCAGCATTGAAATCTGCGCCAATTTGAGAAAGCGTTTCACATCTGTCACGTGTAATGATTCTCGTCAGTCGTTGTTTGTCCTGTTCGTTCACGATCTTTTTCCAGCTGCAGCGATGTCGAAGATTTGATGTTTTATCGGATTCCCGATATTCACTACACTCGTGAAATCGTCGTATGCAAAAATTCGAATTGTATCGCTATCTCGGAGATGCTATGTCCCATTTCTCGTGCGCCGACTCTAACACCACGTTCAAACTCACTTAAATCTTGATAACCTGCCATTGTAGCAGCAGTAACCGATCTAGCAACTTTGCCAGACACTTGTTTGCCTTAAATAGATGCTGCCAACCGCATCACGTTACTCTGATGGGTTCCATACCTCTGTTATTTGCACACGCACGCCTATACCAGTTTTTTTTGGCTCTCCAGTGTATGTAATGATCAAACTTATTGTAACCAAAAACTATGCAGAGCATTTCTTTCTCAATTTGAGAGAATTTAACTGAGCTGGAGTTAAAGTGGTCGGTGCATAAGCAATTAGTTTGTTAGGCATTTATTCCCATAGGTACTATGCACCATCTGAAACGGCCAAAAGGGCTGTTAAATGAACAGGCCAGGGAGATCTCCAGATCTAAAGGGATTGCCGAAA
The DNA here is from genome assembly GCA_002778355.1 of Clitarchus hookeri. NCBI lineage: Eukaryota > Metazoa > Arthropoda > Insecta > Phasmatodea > Phasmatidae > Clitarchus > Clitarchus hookeri. Next base: position 392,703 of record NQII01000361.1, on the reverse strand, counting down.
AGGCAGAAGTTGCATCTAAGCGAAAGAAAACTTTTGCATTCGTTAATTTACATTTACAGTTTCAAAATCAGGCATATGGAATCTAGGCCTCTTGATGGCCTTATTCAAATAGGTTGGATCTAGGCAAATACACTATTTACCATTGGGCTTTTCAACAATACTCATTGAGCTGAAACTCTCTGCTGGGGTTCAATATTTTAGATTTGTCATCATCATTATTCTTAACAATACTAATTGGTTTGGTGTCTTAGTAGTCCTAATTCTACACATACTCTTAAAATAGTTCAATTCTTTAAGTACAAACATACCTGCCCATAAGCGGGACACTTGTCATATTAATGCTGTAAGCCACATTTATTCACAGTTGCCAGATCATGAAGTGCTGCAGGCCTTCCAGCATCTTGTCTTGTTGTCCCGAGATCTGCCACGTCTACCAGAAGACTGCAGTCCCAGGATGTTATAGCGCTGATGATCTTGTTGGAAGTTTTCATCATTCTTCTCCGTCTGTTGGAGAATCTTCGTCACTTCCAAGGCTTTCTACAGATCGTAGGAGTCTTCTGGTAAAAGCACTTGTATTTTATTATGGTGCTGTAAGAGCCCACAAATAAAAAATACTCTTGAGTCTCGAGATTCATTAAAATCACACAAGCTGATATTTTTCAAACTCATGGAAAAATTTTCTATCCCTTCACAATCTAGTATCTGCCTAGTACAAAAAAGTACATATTTTCATCGTCTAGGTTTTCTCTGCTAACAATAGTCACAGAATTTACCAACAAGCTAGTCATGTTTAGCATGGTCAAGGTCGAAACCGAATGAACAAAATATGCCCAATGCTTGAAGCCCCAGATAATGTAATAAAATGGCAACATGAAGCTGCTCTAGTTCCTCATCCACACCTTGTGCTCGTATATAAATTGAATATTGCTGGTATCTTTGCTGCCATTCATCAGCAAGGTTAGATTTCTTACAATTCATGTGAGGATGTGCCCCATTCAAGTGTAGAACCGCCAGCTTGTTTCCAGGCGTAGATGTAGACTGCTCGACACTGTCGGGCATCTTTACACAAAAAGTCAACACTAGAATAAATTATAAATACATGTTACCAAAAACATTGATGTAGACAGGTGACCACACTGCCACCATGTTATAAAGTTACTTATATAAGTCTGTATACTTGAAAAAGATGAATGAATGATAGACCAACAGTACAAATTAACCATTTCAGTCCATGCAGCCATTACACTGATTTATTAAATATACAAATGGTGAATGGCAAATATATAGAGTTCAGATATATAAAGCACTATAACACTTTGTGTTAAAAGCAACAATCAATATCAGATAGATATGATAATTAATATTACAACGCTGAAGAGCAGAGGTCTGATTCTGTTTCTGAATACATACTGTGGAAACGTGACGCGACATAGGCATATGTGGTATTAAATTGATGTGAACCAGGCGTGCACTGGTACCTTTGTGCCCACTGTGACTGCCACAGTAGAGTCCTCCACTCCAGATGCACCACACCAGCAGGCATGTGGGAAAGAGTGATAGTGTATTCAGTGTTATATAATCAATTAGCGTTCGTCAATATCGTTTATTCAGTGCTATGTAATTAATCAGAGTTAACCAATATAATTACATCAGTGCGACATAATTGATCGGAGTGCATCAGTATAGTTTATTCAGGGTTATATGTATTTATTCAGTGTCATAATTATCAAGTGTATTTGTGCCATGTGTGTAAATTGCACCAGTGTCATTAATTATTCAGAGCTTAATAATTTAATCATTATTATTTATTGGTTTAGTGTATCTATTCAGTACTTATTTATATCGTATTTATCGTGTTTAAAGACAGTCATCACATACCCAGCCAGCCAGGGACATGTGACATTACTAAGTTGGCAATACATTGGCTGCTGCGGTGCAAATATTTAATATTAATATAACCCTGATTTATTGTGTATTTGTGCAAGGATAATTGTGTTTTATTATGTAACTTGTTTAGAGTAGTTGTGTTTGATTATGTTGATCTAAGGTATATCATTTTCTTACATCTCATTAGCATTTTTTAAGTCACATTTATGTTTCATCTTTCCACCGCTTAGCTACGCCCGCGCTCAGGTAGCGGGAGCCGGCGCAGTTCTCTGTCTAGTACGCTTCATCACTTCAACGCAGGCGGACATGGTAAGTCTCTCGCTACACAAGAACCTCGGTGCCAGCCCCTGAGGCTGCAACCTCACTCAGTAATCGTATCATCACATCATCCACGAAATAACTTGTATTTTATGTTACATCGCACCGAGGGGGAGCCACATCACGCGCCTTAATTAATCGTAATCCATTAGTGTGTTATATTGTACGACCACGCGGTCACCACATGTCTGTTCGGTTAAGTGTTCAATAAAATAATCATCTTTCATATAACCAATAGTGCGTTCATTAGGGTGATTACCCACGACCTGATCTCATTGCTCAACACTGATCTGGCGCCCAGCACTTTCACAGCTCGAGGAGGAATAATTGACTTAACTGCAAGGACAGCTAAAAGTGAGTGGAATTCACGGTGTCATAGACCTTTGAGGAGCCAGTAATATAACCTTAAAGGCATAACCACATAGCGAACGCGTGTCGTGTTACCAGGACGCGCCTGTACCAGAAACTTTCCTGTCGTGTAACCTGGATATCACGCAGGCCGGCCACATATGGCATATGGGCATGTGTATGAATCGCGCGGAACATTTGCATTCCTCAAACATATTTTATTTAATGAAGTGTGCACATAATTATAGAACTTTAAATTCCATATATGAATATATCTTATTTCTTCAAGGTGAAAAATTTTGGAGAAAGTAACACGAAACATTAAAGAAACAAACTAACCTTCCATACGAACATAGGCTATAGGAAACAAGATAACTCGCGTGTTCTAGAACCCTGAACCGAATAATTAAATCTTTATGTAACCTTTTAATATAAAATAGTGAAAAGTATTCTGCTGGAACAACACAAGTTATATCTAACAGCCGCCAATCGAACCTCGCGTAGTTGAAACGAGCTCGAGTATCGAATGGAGTAGAGAGTGATTCAAGTGAGGCGCGTAATAAAGAAAAGCCGCCATGTTTTCCGCAACAAGCAACATGGGCGAAATAAGGCCGAATACCACAAACTAAACTGGACTTCAACTAACAGAAAAATTCAAATCTTATGTTTTAGATGCTTGCGCAATTCAAACGAAACGAACCTATTTGTAACCAATAACTGTCTTATTACAAAAATAAAAGGAAATACTACAGAAAAAAAAAACTGATGCTGCTCCTAATTAAGTTATCCACCTTGTACAGCACACAATTACTCGGGAAGGTTCCCTTCGTTAAAATAAACTGATTTAAGCTGGGTATCGTAAAAACGAAATTAAATACGCTGTAGTCCAAGACTGCATGACTAAACCACAACATTTCTAATATTTTAAAATTTGGCTAGCAGAGGTATGATAATTATCTTAGTTTCCAATGGGCAGGAGTTACGATAAGAAAATTGTCAATTTTAATCCATATGTATAAGAATTTCCAAACTAAAATTTTAGAAACTAAAATTCATATGTTAGAGATAATGAGATTTGGGTCATTGTAAATTTCACGTGTCAAGTCATATCCCAGAAATAGATGGCGTCCCTTAGCCATGCTGTTGCTGTTGTCACCGAAGCTTGTCTTAGAAACACTAAAAAATATATGAAGTTTTGCATTTGAGGGCCTCTTCCATATGTGCCCATGCTTTCACAAGCCTAATTAACATTTCTTCTTGAGTTTATAATCTCAAATTTACGACGGCGCAGCATTTCCAAATCTGAACTCTCCGAACTATAAAACGTATGTTGTGCTGTGATGAAAGGGTAGCCAAAAACATACCAAAAAGTTCTACAGCGACAATAAAATGTACAAGGAGAGAAAAATATACTACAATAACTCTGTTAGGAGGCTTATCAGTTTTAACATTTTTTTATATAAAATAAATTAAACCACATTTAACATCTTTATGAATCTTACAGAAAAATACTCTTACATTTTAAAATGACAATATAGTAATACAATCTAATTAGAATAGCTTACAAATCCATTAATCTTTCTCTCACAAAAATAAGGTGGATGATAAAACTTTAAATATATATTAGCCGGGGCTCAATTTAAAGTCTTTCAAGTCCAAATAAAATCACTTATGTCAATTAAATTTACAAATAATAAAGTATAATATTTTTCTATGTTAATGACATAGGGGCTTTTCGTAAAATAGGCCACAGTAGAATGAATGTTGTATATTTGGCACTTGCAAAGCTTACATACCATGTAAAAATTATATTTCACATAATATTTTTATTAAAAATCTGATAGTTGCAGATGTAAATTCCTACCTTTTGTTGACAAGATGTGCCAGGTTCCTTTAGTTCCTAAGAATGCCTAACTGCTTTGAACAAAATCAAAGTGAAACACACACATTTGTGGAACAATTAAATCACTTTTCCCCATAAGTATAGCTGCACATTTTGGGTAGTGCATTCTGTTATACTTTAAATTGTACTCAACCCGCACTTGTTATGATTGAGGGTGTGGGGGGATCTCATGATGGTAGAGCATGTGGGGTAAATAAATATAAGGAGTTGCAGGTTACTATATGGCTATATAATAAAACATCTGGGTATTACATAAAATACTATAAGGTAGGGGCAGCATTGTAAAGTTAACTACATCATCTACCTTTCTGAGAGCCACGTTGGTATATTGTAACTGTCCCACCTTGAGAAGTATCCGAAGGCTGATGAAGTATGACGAGTTATGGTGGTCAGCACAGCAACCTTCTCGTGACTTCCATCTCTGATGGCATCACGTACAGAAATACCTCTTCTGCCACACTGCATTGCCTTCATATCGGAGTGGCATAATGCAAAATGGCCTGATTCCCAGGCTGGTAGAGGGGATTCCTGATTACCAGGGTTTCGGCAATGTGAGTACTGATTGCATCAACTGGCTGTCCTGATTACTATTCATGAGTGATGGCATGTTCAGGCAGACCGTTGAATTAAGGCCTGTTCACTCTATCGTAATCATTCCATGTTGTGAGTGGAATGGTGTTCTGCATATATCTAAATGGTGTGTGGAAATTTGAGTGTTTGGGAGTTCCAATATCACGACATCTGAGCATGTTTACTGGATGTTTCTGAATTTCCCATAGTTAGATAAACTAGCAGGGTACAGCAATTTTTTACATGACAACAGTCCACAAGGATGTGTACTGGTATTAACGAAGTGCAATGTAAAGTTGAAATTTTTTTTTGGCAAGGCACATGGTTTGAAGGAAGTTATTTGTGTATCAACTTTATTTGCATGTTGGCAAACTGTCGGTTTGTTTAGACCCAAAATGCATCATTGGGAGTACTTGTGTCAAATGTGCCACCTTTTACGGATAGTCATGGAGGTTCTTGTTGCATTCTATCACAATGCGAGTAGTTTGAATTTTTGTTGCCGATGTTGGTAATGGTACTAGTTTTTTGTTTATTCAACATTTGTGACTGTTAGGAATTTGCACTAACTACTAACAAGCTCCAGAGGTGTGAATTCACAGAAATCTGTGCCACTCTGCTTCCCAGATCATGAGCAAAGTGAATAAGAAAGTGACGCGACCAAGCTTGGCTATGACGATAAAGCCAACTTGATCTGCGGTGTTTCCAGAGTTGTGAAGTAATATGTGTGTGCCCGGCGCCACAGCTCTGCGGTGAGCTGATGAGATGTAGGGTCGTTCGGCCGACAGCCTAGGGACTCTGGTAAACACTCCGTCATACACACGTTGCCGAGGTTGTCGGCCACCTCGCACGCCGTACTTGATTATCAATAAAGAAACAGTGATGCTGGTTGTGAAGGTATTTATTACCCTGTTATGTACACTCAACTACACAGAAGGCACGTGGCCTGAATGGCCCGGAACTACAAGCGACCACGTGGTCTTATAACCTGAGTCTCGAGATACACTTTTGATTTCCAATAAATAATCACGTCGCTCTCCCCCCGACACTATGTAAGTTAAATAATAAAAGATATGATGATAATGATTTATGATGATGTGGATGCGACTTGATACTGTTCGACAGATGATGTCCTTGCTAGGGCTTCTGCGGAGTGGGGAGAGCTTAACGTCCGAGCTCGTCCAAGTCCTGGCTAATACTGCCGGAAATGTGCGTCGGCTAGGCGGCGGATCTGCGGCGGGACGCCATGCGGTGGTACAGTGAAACATAATATACACTAAAAGATGATTATGGGAAGAAAAATGATATGAACTAAATTAACACAACAAAACATAATTACAGTTACACAAATACATAATAAAAATGATAATACTTATTCTAAATGTTTTCATTGCACCAGCCACAGCATTGCCAAATGTAGAATGTCACATGTCTCTGGCTGTGGCTGGGCAAATTGTCTCCTGATGACAAAACAAATTATAAATGAATTACACACTGACATTATTTACAAATACACTGACGAAATAAACTGAATAAATAATAAACACTAATGCACTCGTGCCCACAAGCCTGTCGGTGTGGTGCGTCTGGTGTGGGCATACTGCGGCAATCAGTGGGCAAAAAGACTCGTGAACGTGCGGTTCACGTCAAAAGGCTGTACCAATTTACCTGCATCATACGTTTTTATCTGCTATGTATGAAGCAGGTAAATTAGTGCAGCCTTCAATGTTCTCTTTGCTCATACTACGGAAAGCATAGTGGCACAGATTTCTGTGAATTTTCTTGAGGTATTTGTGAACATATTTAACATTTCTCATTCCCTTTGACAATTGTAGTGCTATTATTTTTCACATTTTAAAATTATTTTAACCTCACAATTTATTTGCTGTTCATAGCCCTGCCCAATATTCATGGAAATAATGTGCTTCTGTGATTGTTTCATCATGGTTTGTACTATCATACCTTTTCAAAAACATTTTTGGCTCTTCAAAAAAGCCCCAACTCTTAATTGTTACTGTTTGTGGCTATAACATTGGTGATAGAGCCAACTTTGCTTCCATGAAAATTCCACAATCTTGTAGTATTGTGAAAACCATTACTTCTGTTGAACTGAAAGTACTTCAAGCTATGATGCAATTTGACATTTCAGACATATACTTCCTTAGTGACAAACTGCAGTTCACAAGCAATTACTACAGTAAACACAAAGCAACTTATTTATTAAAATAAACTTTGATTAATACCTTCAAACAAATAACCTTATTATTTTACATGTTGGCAGGGAAACTGCAAGTAATCTCATTTAACCACTTCTACTAAAAGGTTTTCAATAAAAAAAAATAAAGGTTCATTGTCTAGCACATTTTCTTTTACTTTTGTGATCAAGTACTGGCGACAGGCCTATAATTTAAAAGTAAAATTTTTTGTTCTGAAATTGTGGTTGAAAGTTACTTATATCAATGCAAGGTTTTCTTCACAATGAATTTTACAAATTCAGTTTTTTTATGCTCCTAAACGCAGGCTGACTGGCTTGTGCCTTGTAATTTTAGGCCTACAGTTGACAACAATGGAGTGCATGCAGTTCCATTATTTGATGCTCAATAAAAAGTGCTAGATAAACCTTTGTGAAAAAGAAAATTATTTACATTGCTTTACTGTTTTTTTTTTTTTTAATGAATATAGGTGGAAGATTGAGCAAAATTGGTGAAATATTTACTTCTGTAATAATTTTACAATTTCACTTGAACTATGTACAAATAGTGGTCAGGCCCATGGCAGTGTTAATTTTACACGTGGTGGAGGAATACTCAATTTCTATACAAGTAGATATTAAGCAGGACTTTCAAAAGTACTTAGACTATGAACAGTTTATATCTAGTTATTTACATTTTCATATTGTACAGTAGTTTTGTGATATATGACGAAGAATAGTATGTAATATATGTTGGGCCCCACGTTGTCGAAGCCAGATGTGGTATGTGATCAAATATTGTTTGAATCGATAAGATATAGCTAGTGTAGTAAATAACACAAAGGGTAGTGTAACACACTGTTGTGTAAGTTGGGCTTGGTAGGAAATTCTCTCTTTATTTCACACTTCAGGATAAGGATAGGATTTTGTGGGTATTTGCAAGTCAATGTTATGTGTAGTGAGACTTCCCTTTTTGTGTGGTGACATTAACACTTTAAAAATTCACGCGAACATTCATACAAATATATTGCACTCAGAATAGATGCAGGAACAAATATGAAAAGACTTATATTTACCACAGAACTACTGGGAATAAGAGAAATTGTGTAGGGTTTCAATCAGGTTTTATTACTTAAGAAGATAGGTCAAGAATAAATGCAAAGCTGTTGAGAGAAAAATTAAAGGATTTACCCTTTATGAAAAATTACAAGAAAATCTCAAATAACTGCTTTAATCTTAGACTGGAGTCTTATTACTTCAAATTAACAACCATCCTTAAAATAATTAATTAACACATAAAAAATCTGAAATTTTTAAATTTAATAAAAAAACTTCATTGCTGCGAAAAGATGTGTTCAGAAAAATGCATAATTATAGTGCTCATATTACCAATAGTTTATCTTCTTTCATGAATCCAATTTGTCACTACACATTCCATTCAGGTGAAAAACAAAGTTACTGATACTTGTAAAAATATTTCAAATCACTAAAATGCAAAGAAAAGTCAAAGTTTGCTACTTAAAATAAATTATTATCATGGTAATTAACTTTTTTCCCAGTGCTCCGGCACTAGCATCAGTCCGCGAGGCTTAGGACTAGAGTTGTTCCGATACCATGTTTTCCGATACCGATGGAAATACCCCAATACAAATGACTTTCCCTCTTTTAAGTTCGCAGTTTTCAACATATTTGATGTGCGTCACAATGTGTTAGGTACTTGTTTAAATTTGATGTGGTAAAATAGCTTTTATCTTTACCACACCGTGACACTATTTTACCACACTGGTTGCATTTTCCTTACTTACGTCTGTCAAGTCTTTAGAAAAGTATTTCCACACACTAAAACATTTCAAAGCAGTATGTAACAATTCATGGGTGCCAAAAAATGCATTACTTGTGTTAAAAAACACGATAAACAAAACACAATCAGGATTATGTTCAGTATTTTTTGCAGAGTCGTGTCTGTTGAAATATTGAAAGAAATATAATTTTGACATTTGGATAAGTTTTGATAACTAAACATTGTAAAATCGATTACAACTAGTTACCTCCTTGTTTTGTAACCTCTGTACTATGGCTTTTTAAAAACATGTGTTGTGTTTGTCTCTTTGACTAAATACTATTAATTTTAACAAAACGAATTACCTTGTTTTTCTTTGTAGAATAGACTCCATCAGGTTATGGGCCCAGGCAAGTGCTCTAATAGTATAACCAAGTGTTTATAAAGATAAAAGATGTTAATTAAGTAAAATTGAGTGGCGAATGATAAAGTAAAAACGTGTGTGTCACAGTTTCCAAGGATTACGCCGATTTCCCCGCTTACAAGTAAAACCAGGTAAGATGGGCAGCCGCAATAACAACGACGAATTCAGTAACATAGAGATATTGGAGGGACCCGAAAATTAGTCTTCCTGGCGATTTGAGCTGAAAATTTAGTTGAATGCAGCTGAAGCCTTTGATGAAATTTCGTATACAGCTCATCCCAAAGAGAATAGTGATAAAAAAAAAAAGGATACCAAAGCTCAAAAGGCCATAATAATGTCGATCAGTAAAAAGAACAAACAACTGATTATGTCTTGTAAATATTCTGCAGAAATGTACAACAAACTGGTAAGCATCTATGAGGGAGGTAATGGTAGGTTAAAGGATAGCCTACTAGCACAGCATTTTGTTTTCCAGATAAAATATGTGACAAGGGGTATTGCTGAGTTGGAAAACATTGTCACTCAGCTGGGTGACCTCGGTCATCAAATCAAGGATGAGGAACTAACACAAAGAATTATTTCTGCTTTGCCACAGACATCCAGCAACTTTTTCATTTCATGGTACTCCGCCCCAAAAGCCGAGAGAACCTCAGCCAACTTGATTGCAAGGTTGTTGAAAGCAGAAGGAAAATTTGACACAGTAAAAAAAAAAAAAAAAAAAAAAAAAAAANCCATCCTAGTAACAAAGAAAGTAACAACTACAGGTTCAAGCCCACAGATGGCACAGACAACCAAAAACTGGTAAAACTGTGGCTTTTTTAGTTCATGAAGATGATACCACGAAAGCCAGTCTTACATGGACAGTTGACTTCGGAAGCTCCAGTCACATGTGCAATAATGATGACTACCTGACCAATGCCGTAAAAATAAATTCTGATATAAGTGTTACCAAGGATGGAATCAATTTGGTCGCCATCAAAAAGGGTGACATTAGCTTTGAAAACTGTATTTTGAGAGATGTGCTCTATGTTCCCGAACTTTCTACCAACCTTCTTTCGGTGAACAGAATTATTGAGTGAGGTGGACTAGTCAATTTTAAAAATAACAAAGTAATGATACTAAAGGATAATTTCAAGGTGCATGGATACAAAAAAAAAAATCAGCCTTTTTGAAATTAAACTCATCCACGACAAAGAAAATTCTGTGTTTCTTGCAAAACACGATGAGGAGCACACTGTAAGAGTGGCACCGTAAGCTTGCACATCTGGGGTTCGCGAACATTACAAAATTGAAGAAAATTAGTGAGGGAATAGAAACACTGAAAATGCCTGATAAGAAGAGAGTATGCGAAGTTTGCTCAAACTCAAAGCAAGCCCGTCTTCCATTCAAAAATGCTCGTAAAATCGCTAAGAGACCACTTGAATTACTTCATTTTGATCTATGTGGGCCAATACGAGATACGTGGGACAAGTCATATTTCCTTGCTGTCCTTGATGATTACACTCATTATTCTGTTGTTGCTCTACTGGAACACAAGTCAGAACTTGATCAAGTACTAAAAAGCATCGTAGCTGAGTTTGAAACAAAATGGAACTCAAAAGTCCACATGCTGCGCTGTGACAACGCGGGAGAAAATTCAAGTGATTTAAAGGAATGGGCAAAGAAAAAAGGAATAAAATTTGACTATTCTTCACCATACGTTCCCGAAATGAATGCCTAATGAGAAGCCTGATGGAAAAAGTGTGCGCGCTAATTTTTGACTCAGATCTCCGTAATGAATTTTGGGGCGAAGCACTCTACATAAGCACATATCTCTTGAAACGCAGCCCGACTGTAGCACTATCTGACAAGACTCCATACGAAATGTGGAATGGTGTGCTACCAAAATTAAAAAATCTACATATTTTCGGATTTCGTGCTTTTGTCCACAAAACGGGTCACTTGAAGAAACTTGATCAAAGAAGTGATGAGTACATTTTTGTCGGTTACACCACCACGGGCTACCAACTGTATGACAAAAAAAAAAAAAATCGTAAAATCATTACATCAAGAGATGTAAAATTCACCGGAGAAAATCATAATACACACAAAAGAAGTTTCCCCAGTTTGTCTTCTTACCAACAACAAAGTGAAATCAGCTCCGAACACATAACTAGCAGCGAAATCTACTCGGAAGAAGAAAACAATGACTCAGGCGCTGATGATGAGTCACAACCCAATTACACCCAAGACTCCAAAGATGCTCAAGAGCACGATGACGCAAATAATGATCCAGTAAAACAATAATCTGGAATAAAAAGATCTCTATGGAAAGCTCAAGCCCCAACAAAATTAAAAGACTACATTCTGGATTATGATACCGATGACACTATAGATGAGTCAGTTCTACTGTCATACAATGACACTAAATGTCTCTTCCAAAAACAAATGGCTTGCTGCGATTCAAGAAGAAAAATAATACTCGCTTAAGAAAAATATAACTTGGAGATTATTGACCAAACAGGGTTATATATATATATA